>PVIY010005965.1:0-90632 GCA_004026745.1 Myrmecophaga tridactyla | reverse complement strand
GTGATAATATTAAGAATTACTGATTGTATATGTAAAAAAAAAAAAAAAAAAAAGGGCATTACCTGCCAAAATAAAAAATTTAAGTAGGAACCAGAGAATATCAACATAGTGGGGATAATGTGCAAGGTACAATTGAAAAATCACTTGTCATACCCAGAAAATCACAACTTGAGTGAAAAATGACAATTTACTGATGCCCACAGAAAGCTGAATCAGATACTAAAATTTTATGACAAAGGTTTTAAAGCAACAATCAAAAACTATTATCATGACCAATTTTGAATTCTCTTGAAATAAAGGGAAAAAATTGAAAATCTGAGGAAAGAAATAGAAGTTATAACAAAGAAACAAATGGAAGTTATGTAACTGTTAAATATACAAAAACACAAATGTAAACGTGCTGATGGGCTTACTAGCAGAGTGGCAGTGACAGAGAATAAGATCAATGAACATCAGTTCAGTTCCATAAAATTCACCCAATTTAAATAATAGAACTAAAAAAAAAATATTTAGGGATTTGTGAGACAATCATAGAATCACTTTGAAACCTGGAAAGTGAGGAGAAAGAGAATAGATCTAAAAGAGTACCTGAGGAAATAATTGTTGAAACCTTCTCAAAGTTGGTGAAAGACACAGACCTACATTCTAGAGGTTGAAAAATTTCCAAAAAAAAAATAAATCGAAAAAAATCCACACCTAAACTCATCATAATTAAAATGCTAGAAACAAAAACGAAAAAATCTTAAAAGCAG
This sequence comes from Myrmecophaga tridactyla, assembly GCA_004026745.1. Classification (NCBI taxonomy): domain Eukaryota; kingdom Metazoa; phylum Chordata; class Mammalia; order Pilosa; family Myrmecophagidae; genus Myrmecophaga; species Myrmecophaga tridactyla. Next base: position 89,880 of record PVIY010005965.1, on the reverse strand, counting down.
TCAAGAAGAAAGGATACTATCTGCAGTTAGCACCACTTCTAACATGAACAGATTGCAGACTGCTCGTTTGAAACCATGAAAGCCAGAAGGAAATAAAGAAAATGGCTTTTTTTTCCCTTTTTTTTTGCACAGGCAGGCACCTGTAAACCAACCTGGGTCTCGGGCATGGCAGGTGAGAACTCTGTCTCCTGAGCCACCATGGCCCTTCCAACAATATTTTTGAAATCCTAAAATAAAGGACAATCAGTGGCAGATTTTATATCCAGTGAGACTTTTAAAAAGGAAGGAGAAATAGTGACATTTGAAATTGAAGGAAAGCTTAAAGGATTTCTTTTTTTTTTTTTGCTAGCAAATATACCCTTAAATATTGGCTAAAGAAAGTTCTTCAAATCAAAAGTAAATAATAAAAGCAAACCTTGAAGCATCAAGAACAGAAAGAAGAAATAAGCATAATACAACAGACTACCCTTTTCTTCACAAGTTTTATAAAATCACATCTGATGACTCAAAATTATAAGACCATCTGATATTCAAGACAATGATATTTAAATGTGGAAAAGGTGAGGAACCTATGTGAAAGTGAGATTTCCACAAAGTAGTAAAATGTTGGCCCTATTAGCCTGTGATAAGTCAAATGTGTATTTTGTAATACCTAGAGAAACTACTATGAAAAGTATACAAAACGCCATTTTCAAAAACAGTACATATAAATCAAGATGGAATCCTAAAATGTGTTGAAATAACCCATAAGAACCCATAAGAAGATACAGAGGGATAAGAGTCAGAAGAGAAAAGCAAAATACATAGAGTAATATGGCAGGCTTTAGAATTAATATATCAATAATTACCTTAAATATAAATGATCAAAATACATGAATCAGGGCGAGCAACCGTGGCTCAGCTTCAGAGTTCTCACCTGCCATGACCCGGGTTCAATTCCTGGTGCCTGCCCATGCAAAAAAAAATACATGAACCAAATGACAAAGATTCGAAGAATGGACTAAAAAACAAACAAATAAACCAAAACATTACCCAGCTATATGCTGCTACACAAAACCCATTTCAAAGTCCATGACCATCAGGAGAGAGAAATAAGGTAGATATTGGGTAATTGGAGCTGAAGGGATGAAGATTGTGCAACAAGACTGATAGTAAAAATTCGGAAGTGGATGGCACAATACTACCTAACTGTAATACAGTGATGCTAGTACACTGAATGAAGCCGAATGTGAGAATGATAGAGAGAGGACTGGGGACACAAATGAAATCAGAAGGAAAGATAGATGATAAACACTGAGATGGTATAATCTAGGAATGCCTAGAGTGTACAAGGATAGTGACTAAATGCGCAAATTAAAAAAAAATGTTTTTGTATGAGGAAGAACAAAGAAATGTTAATATTGCAGGGCGTTGAAAATAGATAGTAATTCATATTTTAAAACTTTAACTTATGTGTGAGACCAAAGCAAAAAATTATTTATGTGGTACAAAAAAATTCAATGAGAAAATAAGTTGAAAATAAGAGGATGGAAAATCTATGCCATGCACATTTTAATAAAAAACATAAATGGCTACTTTAAAGTTATAAAGTACATTACAGAGCAAAAAAAATATTAGAGCCAAAGAGAGATATTACATAAAGGGAGAAATCCACCAAGAAAACATAATAATTGTAAATGGACACACAACAAATAAGAGAGTCTCAAAATATGTGAAGTGAAAAGTTAATAGAACAGAAAGAAGAAATAGAAAAATCCACAATTATATGGTGGACTTCAACCCCCATCTCTTACCTGCTACAAAAACATCAGGAGGAATATAAATGATTTGAACAACATAATTAACCAACAGGATCTAACTGATATATAAAGAACACTCTACTCCAGAGGCAGGTGCACTTTTTTTTCAAGCGTTCAGAGAACATTCACCAATACAGATTATATCTTGGGCCATAAAACAAACTTCAACAATTTTAAATCAATGAAATAGAGTGTCTTCTCTTATCAAAGTGAGTCACCAGAAGTCAGGAAAAGAAAGTTAACAAGATGATTTCTAAACAGGTGGAAATAAACCAACACTTCTACATAGTTCATCGATCAAAGAATACCTCTACATGGAATTTAAAAAGATATGTAGAAATGAACGAAAATTAAAATATACATATCAAAATATGTGGGGTGCTGATAACACAGTGTTAAGAGGGAAAATAATAGCACTAGAAGCTAACATTCAAAATGAAGAAAGGTCTCAAATCATTGATTTTTTATCTCCTAAATACAGTAGAGATAAGGAGAGCAAAATAAACACAAAGTAAGCACCAGGAAGAATAATAATAGCGCATGGAGAAATAAACAATTAAGCTAAAAATTAGGAAAACGATAGAGAAAAGCAATGAAAAGTAGCTGATTCTTTGAAAAATCTCACAAGATTGACAAATCTTTAGTAAAAATGGCTATGAAGAGAGAAGATAAATATCACCAATATCATAAATGAAATGGATTGAGATATCACAATAGATCTTGCAGTCATGAAAAGGGTAATGTGAAAAAAACTACAAACAGCTTTATGATCATACACTCAACAACTTAGAAATAATGGACCATTACTGGAAAATTACAGATAACCAAACTCACACAAGGTGGAATTGAGAATCTGAATCATACCAAAACCAATACAAAAGTGATTTTATAATTAAAAATACCCTGAAAGAAAAATCTCAAAGGTCAGATGGTTTCTCTGGAGAATTCTACCAGATGTTTAAAGAAAAATTAACATGAACTGTATACAATCTCTTCCAGTAAATATAAGAGGAGGCAACACTTCCAAACTCATTTTTATAAAGCTAGTATTAACCTAATACTAAAACAAGAGAAAGACAGCACAGAATAAGGAAACCACAGACCAATATCTTTCATTAACTTAGGTAAAAAAATCCTCAAAAATTAATAGCAAATGGTATCCAACAATGTATAAAATTAGTTATGAGCAAATGTGATTTATTTCAGGTATACAAGGTTGGTTTGACATTCAAAAATCAATCAACTTAGCCCATTATATCAACAAGATAAGGAAGAAAAATCATGTGATCTTATAAATTTTTATAGAAACATATTTGAAAAAAATCCAATACCCATTCATGGTTAAAAAAAAAAAAACACTCCTAGTAAGTACGAAATGAAGGGGGATTACCTCAACTCGACAAACAACTCTGTAAAAAAGTTAACATGCTTAGTTGGAAAAAAACCGACCTGAAAGAGGTATTTCATCCAAGAGGATAAACAGATGGCAAGTAATAACATTAAAAATGTACAATCATTAGTCATCAGGAAACGTCAAACCACACTAAAATGCAAATGGCTAAAATAAAAGGAGTGCTGACATCAAACGCTGGTGAGGATGTGGAAAAACTGCACCATTCAAACATTGTTGGCAGGAATGTAAAATGTCACAGCTAATCTAGAAAATACTTTGATAGTTCCTTAAAAATCTAAAAGATGTAATTACCACCCAACCTAACAACAGTACTCTAGCTCATTTATTTCGGAGAAATAATAGCCTATATTTACAAAAATCCCTGTACAAAAATTTTCATAGCTGTTTTATTCATAATAGCCAAAACTTGGACATAACCTAAATGTCGTTCGACAGGTGAATGGTTAAACAAACTCTGGTATGTCCATATCATGGAATATTAGTCAGCAATAAAAAGAAACAAATTGCTGATACTTGCAACAACTTGGATAAATCTTCAAGAAAATATGGTAAGTGCAATAAGCCAATGCCAAAAGATTATATACTGGGTGATAGCATTTTATATAACATTTTTGAAATGATAACATTTTAGAAACAGAACAGATTAGTGGTTGCCAGGGATTAGGAACAGAGTGGAAAATAGGAGTTGGGTGGGTGTGGTTATAAAGGAGAAATGGCATCCTCATGTTCTGTTGCTATACTGAGGTGCAATAAAATTGTATAAAACTAAATGCACCCACATCTACAAAGAGAACTGGGGAAAATGGAACAAAATTGAAAGATTGTATTTATATCAGTATCCTGGTTGTGATATTATACTGAAGTTCGCAAGATGTGATCACTTGGGAAAATCGGAAAGGGTCCATGGGATCTCTCTGTGATAAATTCTACAATTATCTTGATAAATTTTTCAATTAAAAAAAAACACACACACAAACAAAAAATGCAAATATCCACTTTGTTCAGTGTACTCAATTCGCCCTGCTACGTAATAGCATGTACAGAGGGTCAGAATAAAGTGAAGTTATCATTTCCTAAATAAAACAAAACAAAAATAGAGCAACAGGGATAGCAAAAGTATAAACCAAAACAATATAACAACAACATCTTCAACAAAACTTGGTGATAAACTACTGCCCAAAACCCCAGAGCATAACTGCGTGGGGACAAAAGCTGGTCCACAGGACCCTACACAGGTGTGACAGCTGTATGTAAGTGGTGGAGGGAAGAGAAAGGAAAGCTCTGATAGTCCTAAGGACCCCCTAACATGGGAACTGCCATCATCCCATAAGGAAGAGAAGTTGCATCTTCAGCAAGAGCATCTGAAAAACTGGGAAGCCAGCACAGTTATACACTGATTCCAAATTGTGAATAATTTCAAAAAAGACTATGGAGCACTCTAATGGATCATGGGATGAGCACAGCACAAGGCTGCTGAGGCCCTGAGAATGCCCCTTTCCCACCTCAAAAAATAGCTCTCAATCATAATGGCAAATACCTTCCCACAGGAGGTGAAAAACAAACTTTTGGGAATAGAATTCATATTGGGCAGAGTTGGAAGAATGGAAATAAAGAAGAGAGAATAGATTCAAATGTCAATGATATAGATAAAAAGCAGCTCAGAATGGTGGCTGTAGCTAGTAGAAAATCATGTTTCCAAAAATGAAATTTAAGGTAGCAACAGAGGTAGGAGGCCTCAAGCAGTGAAACAGGAATGCCATGCTGATCAGCTAAATTTTTACCCGGCAACCCTCAAAAAGTACAAAATACCCATCTCATTTAATCATGTCAACACCAATAATTGCTAATGAACTCCAAACCTAGCTGGTGTAGTAATAAAGAGGAAAATGTGCTGAATAATGGACTAACAGATAATGAGAGCACATTAGAAAAGCATGGTAAAACAAACAAACAAAACGATTAAAATTGTTGCCTAATGTTGCAAAAGGAGCTGAAAAATAAGGAAGTTATAGATGTTGTAAAATGACAGAATGCAATAGAAATAGATGTATTCAGAGATGAAATGCCTAAACAACAAGCATGTGGAAAAAAGAGCTGATAGATCTCATGAAAAACTTTAGGAAAAAAAGAGAAAATTGTTTTAGAAACTAAACTAGAAGTAAGATGAGAGTGAAAGCTTATTAAGAGAAATAGAGAATTAAAATAGTAAAAATGGCAATATAAGATTATCAAAACAAATATAAGCAATTCAATTTAAAAACAGGACAAAGGCAAAGAAGGTACAGTAGCTTTACCAGACCCAGTAGGTAAGGTAGAAAGCCAAAGAAATGGAATTGACTACAAACAAAAACAGAAAACAAAAAGCAAACAAAAAACTACAGGAAAAATTAAAGATAACTTTATTTCCTGGGGGAAGGGGAATCTTAAATTGGACTTTTTTATGGATGGAACACCATTTCTGGAATATTTTACCTAGAACAGTCAACAACAAATTTATTTTAGTAAAACTACTCGATTTTTAAAATAAAGAAACAACAATTTAGACATCTAAGCAAAAATACCGAGTCACTAATGAGGAAAAGAAATCAGATTGACATCTTTTGGCATCTTACTAATCAAGAAAAATACTTCATATCAGAAAAACAATGAGCATCAGTTTTAAGATATTGGAGGAATAAAAAATCCAAGTATTTTATCACCAACCAAATTGATATTTAAGTGTATGGGCTATAGACAAATAGTGAAAATTTGGGCAAGATCTCAGGAAATATTTTTCCCACAGTTTTTCTTGCTGCGGAAAGGACAGGGAACAAGTGTCAGAAAAGCATATAAGATCTTAGTGAAAAACATAAATATGTTTCACTGTAGAACTAAGATTAAGTGATGGTAGTACATGTGACAGAACAGCATGTTAGGGCTATATATTCTGATGAAATAGATATGTTAATAATTCAATTAATAAAGTAGAATGAAAATGCAAAGAGTAAATGGGAAGTAGAATAAGCTTAATGAGAACCTCTGAAGTTTTTAGCGGGTACTATTTTTACTTTGATTCTTGGGTAAAGGAAGGAAAGGAGTAAGAGCAGGTTTTTAGCAAATTTCATGATTCTTAAGCACGGGCACCAATAGATAGCATTAAAAAAGGAAAGAAAGGCTAAGTATCTTTTATAAACCCATTGTGTAAACATAATCAATAGAACAATAGCTCATACTTGCCTACAGGCCTTAATATTTATCCCCAAAAGGAGTAAGAGTGAAAGATATTCTTAAGATTTAAGAAAATAATTCAAACTTAACACACAGTGACAGAATTGAAGATATACCAATAGATATCACTGGCTTTACTCAACCATTGCAATTAAAATATATCCCTCCTCAGTTTCTCACTGTCAGAGAAAGAACTTACAAATAAGCAAGGGGAGGATGCTATAATGACCACTTTGATGCTGAATTAGTCCAAGATATCTGTATAAACTCGTGTTTACTTTAATAGATTAGATAATAGATGATAAGATGGATGGATGGATGGATGGCTATCTAGCTAGCTAAATAGATCAATACATGTAGAAATAAATACAGATATGTGCATATATCTCAATTAGATCCATATGCATAGTTACTATGTCTGTTTTCTGAGACTGCTTAGAAACAATGATAATCTAATAGTGAAAAGTATATCCGGTAGCCAAATCTTGGCTTCTTTTCAATTATCCTTTTGACGAATGGCTTATTCTAAGGCTGGGGTAGGGAAAATGCAAAATGATCCTAGAACATCTTGTAGTGCCAAAAGTAAGGTAGTATACATGTATATATGTGCAAGTGTATATATGTGTGTATGTATGCATGCATATATACACATACATATGCATAAATACTTAGGGGTGTGTGTGTGTGTGTGTGTATCAAGAGGATACAGGAGCCAAAGTGAAAGTACTACAGATATACAATACTGGGATAATCTGAGCAACAAAATGAATATGAAAGTATTGGATTATAACCCAAGGAATAAAATAAATACCCATGACTCTATGCCGATATAAATAAATGACTAAATTAGTAAATGGGTGTAAGGATAACTCTTCCTTTCAAAAAATCACAAACAATAAATGTAGATACATATTCTTTGGAGGTGGAGGTTACTTCCTCTCCCCTAGACTAATGATTCACTTCCAAAGAATACAGTAGGGAAATGGAAAAATAGTAACTTAACAGTACAGAAACCCAAGGGGCTTGGGGAGTCAGCCCTAGACTAGCCCAACCGTATTTTACCACCTGTACTTGGGCATCCACATTTCTCCAAACAACCATCTTCTGGAAAAACAAAATGGAAGAGACCTGAGTCCCGAGTGACCAGGTAAAGCAGACCACACACTCCTCCTGGACTATTATGTGACAGAAACAATGTCTCTGTTACTTCAACTGCCAATTTCTTGATTTCGCTTTTTAATCCTATACATAAAATTTGCTTAGTGGCCCACTTGTGCTTCTTATACTCTTTCACTTAACTTTGCTTAAATTTCCTCTGCCCGGCTCTGAAACACTTGGTTTTTTCCTATCAAACAACTAAGAGTATTGATAAATCACTCCTAAGATTATATTTCTTTAACCAAGAATGCTGGCATTTTAAAATAGCAGAGAATGACACATATTCTTGGAGAAAGCGATCTCTTTTAATGATGAAATTTTAAGAATAAATGAGAAAATTAATGTAGGGAGGTAAAGGAGAAGAAGTGGACATTGTTTCCAATGTCAAGCATGTAAGTATACAAATGATGCCAGGTAGATAGATCTTCCATACAAAGTATAACTATTGCTATGTAGGCATTTACTTTTATAAACAAAACCTTGTGAGAACATATATTCAGGGTAGCGAAGAGCGGTGAAATTGATTCCTTTGAGGTTTTTATTTGAAATTTTAATTGCTCAAACATAAAAGCATATGTAGATAAACGATTCATATAGCTCCCATTTAAAAATAACCGGGTGATTTCCACTCATCTTTAAACAAAGGATTTCTATGAGCATGAATCCAGCAAGTGCATTCAGAACAACAGGCCATAAAAATCCATGATGAATCATCTGCATAAGCAAGTTTGGCCACAACACTCTTCGGACATTCTAACATTTCGGGAACTGCTACAATACTGGAAATGGTGAGGCTTAGCATTCCTTTACACCTCAGCATTGCCTTATCGAGCAGCTGGATGGAGTTAGCGTGTCCCAGGCTTTTAGAATGAAGGAGGAGGAGAAGGCATTAGAGATCATTATCACTGACTGCCCTTATGTTTCTAGAAGAGAATGGGATCCTTCTGGACCTCCTCACTTTGCAGGGAAGAGAGAGTGCTGACTGCAAAACTACAGTGTCCTGTCAGAAGGCAGTTCCAATTTAAACACACTCCCTGCTCAGCCCTTTTCAAAAACTAAATAGGACCACATGCTTCGGTACTAGCAATAGCTATTGTTCTAAATCTGTGTCTTTTTGTCTTTTGGGTCTTGTTTTATGACTTCTCTGACCTTGTAAAGCAAATACTCTACTTTCTCGCATTTATTCCTATATCTCTTGATATTTTATTGTTTAATTGAACTCCACCTTTGGGATTTGGAATCATGGAAAAATTTTCATAAAATTAATTCAGTATTGTCCAGATATATATCATCTCTCAACATGTATTAATGTTAAAATAATCTCAACTACAACAACAACAACCATATATCTTTCAGAAACTCACTATCTAATGAAGGAAATACAACATAAATATAACCCTAATTTAAAAAATAATTATTATGATTATTATCCCTCAAAAAATGATAACATCTTATTTTTCTATAGTCAAGCACAGGGTGCCACTGGTAATTAATGCTTTAGGGAGAGAAGAAAGTAGTTATGTGAATCTTTAGAGGTGGTTACACAAATTACAACAGAGGAAGAACAGATATTCCCCTATATATATCAATGGAAGATCTTTGGTTGGCACATATAAGTTCCTTTATTTCTGGAGGAGCATCTTCCTACTCATACAACCATTCTAAATGAAGAAGTACAGTTACTCCCCGCTGATTGAGTGTAAGATTTCCATTCCCTTGAATTTCTGCATGTAGTCTAAGATATAAGACCGGGGGTTGCCAAACTTTTTCTGTAAAGTCAAGACAGTAAATATTTTAGGCTTTGTAGGCCATTTAGTCCCTGTTGCAACCACCCAATTCTGCTATTTTAACACAACAGCAATCATAGAAAACATGTAAATGAACGCATGCTGCTATGTTCCAATAAAAACTTTACTCACAGGTAGTGGTCCAGGTCTGGCCCACAGATTGCACTTTGCCAAGCTCTGTGCTAGATGATGAAATGTGAGGCTGCTTGTTAAATACATAAAAGTTGAATTAACCATCCCTCTAGATAATTGGCAACTATATTCAATATTGTTCCTACTTTCACAAGAGTAGATAATAGCATTCTTTAGTGTACAGGGTATTCTAAATGAATAAAATTGCCTATTTGCATAGTTTGCATCATGGACATATTCATTTGCTAATGTAGACAGGTTGGTCAAGGGGGCTAAAAGTAGTTGGTTGACTTAAGAGCTATGGCCCTTATGGTGAGCTCAATTTCTACTTACTATTGCTACCTTAGACAAATCATGAACATTTCTGCATTGACAATGGGTCTTTGACAAGGGACATTACACAAATAACTTGGCCCCTGATCATATACACCTACACTGGTTACCGTGCCTCTGAATGGTCTTTGGATTTCAAATCAATCTTGAAGATGTTAGCAAAATGGCCGGTTGAATACTAGCTTTAAAGGTACTCTAAATCAGAGAAGGTGCACTCTGTGCAAGGATAGAAGGAACCTCTGTCAATAGCAATACAGCGTGTGGGTGAAAAATAAATTCAAGCACCTGCAGGTTTCCGAGAGGAGGCAAAGCTCGCAGGAGCACAGTTAAGAAGGAACAAGACAATTATAAAATAGAATCATGATCCAGTCCATTTAGTTATCTTGGGCTGTAGTGGCAGATGGTTTGGAGAATTTGGGTAGCACTGACCGTTTCAGATAATTAGCAGAGGTAAGAGTGTGGATCAGACAGAGACGGCCCCAAATCTTTGAGATTGAAATAATGAGGGTGCTCATTCTCCCACACTCCCCAACTCAATTCCTCTCCCACGAATACAAGCTTTTCTCACTTCTTTTCATTTAGTCTCCGGTGCTATCATTGACCCATTTTGCACTTCACTCTCTACATGCCCTTCATAAACGTTACTAATTTATATCCCTAAGCTGCACAAACTACCCTGTTGTTATCCTCCTGGCTTTTAATTCTCCTATTATGAAGCCTGCAGACACCATGGACTATTATTTATTTTCTCTCTTTACCCATAACATCTTGGCTCCAAATTTAGGTCTCTAAGCTACCTAAATTGTTCTGTTAACCAAGTTAAATCCCAGGGCTTAGAGCAGCCACAGGAAAGGTTTCCCACATCTCATCCTGGTGCTTTAATTGAAATTAAAGTAAATTATTCACACAGTGCACATTAATATTGGCGCAGCTCCTTCTGCCTTCTTCCCAAATGACATTATGTGTTATGCCAAACTAAACTCATTTCCATTTTTGATATGGTTAATGAATGGTAGATGAGGAGAATGCCATAGACAGAGTGTAACTTGATTTCAGTCATGCATTTGGGGAAAACAATGATTCTCAGATTTCTTATGGACAGGGCAAAGACGTGCTAATTCCATGACCCAAGAATATTCAAATAAAATTCTCCAAGATTCGATTCACTGATGATTGGTAATAATTAGAAAGAAAAATTAAAGTCTAGTTGTTTTCCTCAGTATTTCCTCTTTGACCCTGTCTTGATCAAAACTACTATCAAAAGCACAATGGAAGTTGATGTGCAGGTATTCACATTAGTTTTAATTTTTAGATGACAGAAAAACCTAGGAGACAAAGTTATTATTAGGTAATTTTATTAGATTTTGATATAATCTTTACAACAATCTTCAAAAAATGAACATATTCTGATTCAATAGGAGGGAAGTCTATGCTGTGATTACAAGCATTTTTTTTTTGTATGGGCAGACAACGGGAATCGAACCCGGGTCTCTGGCATGGCAGGCGAGAACTCTGCCTGCTGAGCCACCGTGGTCCACCCATTACAAGCATGTTTTTGAAGATTAATGCTATTGGGCAATTTTTAAAGGAGGATTAAACTACTTTGTATATGAATATATGTGTGTAAGTTTGTATATGTCATCGAGGTGAAATAAAAGCCTTGGTGAAAACATCCTGTCATTTCACATATTATCTCTGAATGGTGGGATTTCAGGTTAATTTTTTTTGTCTTTTTCTTTCCAATATTCTCTGAACTTTAGGCAATAAACAGTATTACTTTTCCGATAACAATTTTAAAATTATACAAAATTGGGTAGATAAAAACCTTTGCAAACCAACTAAGAAATTTAACCAGGGATGTAAAGCTCTGCATTTCCATTCCCAAATCCCTGTCATCTGTGTGGAATGGAAGATATAGCTCTCAATTCAAGTAATAAAGATCTGGGTGCTTCAGCCGAGCCTTGGTACAAAGAAATAAACTTAGTGATACAGATACTAAAAGAACTAAGAGTTCCTTGTCCAGCAACTAAAAATATTTTTTAAAAGTTCCAGTCTCTCAAAGTATACCAATTCACAACCCGTAACTGAATTCTCATTTTCTTTCTTCCTTGCATATAGGATTCTCTCATCTTATCAGTCACTCCAAAGTTCTTCCCTACTGAATCATGAAACTCTCCCAGGTCATACAGCCCACACGGGTGTGATGAGCCCTAACCCACCACTCGTCTGTCTGAGCTCTCATTCCCAGTTCTGATCCAACCACAACTCTAAGAGTGGTCAGGGTTGCATCCCAAATGATGGACCCTAAATGTGTTCCTTCATACATGCATATTCAATTTTTCCTAAATTCACAAAGTAGGGTTGAGTTTTTTCCATGCTTATCAGAAATAATACTCTGTGTTTCCATGCTTATCAGAATTAGTACTCTGTGTTTCAGATGCTCAACATAATTTTTATTAACATTTCCCACTTTCATTTGGCATCAAGATTAGTAACTTCCTTTAAAAAACAGCATTATTGCACTGCTTGCAAGATTCCATTTGTTTGTTTCTAAACTTTTTTTATTGTATAATATAACATACATAAAAAGCAAAGAAAGAAAAAAAAACATAGTTTTCAAAGCACACTTCAACCAGTGGTTACACTACAGATCCTGGAGTTTATCATGGGCTACCATACCATCGGTATTATTTAGGGCTCTTTAGAGAAACCAAATCAACAAGAAACACACACAAATATAAAATTTATAAAAGTGTCTCATGTTACCATGGGAACACAGAGTCCAAAATCTGCGGGGCAGGCTGTGATGCTGATGATTCTGATGGAGGGTCTGGACGAACTCCACAGGAGAGGCTCACCAGCCGAAAGAGGAAGACGAGGCTGTCCTTTCTGAATCCTCCTTAAAAGGCTTCCAGTGATTAGATTAAGCATCACTTATTGTAGAAGACACTCCCCTTGGCTGATGACAAATGGAATCAGCTGTGGATGCAGCGGACATGATCATGTTTTAATTCTATGGAATGTCCTTATCACAACAGACAGGCCAGCACTTGCCCAACCAGACAAACAGGTACCATCACTCGGCCAAGTTGACACATGAACCTGACCATGACAGTCCACCCCTTGTCAGTTTGCAGCTATACATATCATCTTAAACTATACCTAATTCTAAATAAAAACAATAAAAAACGTATGCTTTTCTTTCACTTAACAATACTCAACCATCCTGCATATAACTGGAAACACATTAAATCTCTCCAGAATAGGGTATAAGTCCTAGGGTAATATTCATTCTTAAACTTGATATCTTACAAATTAAATAATATGAAATAAACAAAACAGCATTACAGTCTTCGTTTCTGTCACTGATCATGTGGTCGTAGTTCATATTTATCACTATCTTCTTCCACTACCCATTCCATGTTCCCTGTTCCCTCAGCAAGCACTTCAGCTGGCTGTGGTTCTTTGCCTGGTGGGGTGACCCAAACCTGATGTTTCAGAGACATGTAGGTGCAGTCCTATTTCCCCCTGATAGTCAGGGTCAATCACCCCTGCCAATAATGTAACACCCTGCTTGGCTTGTTGATCCAGGGGCCTGAGTAGCCCAAAGTGACCAAGTGGCAGTATTAGATTCCATTCAATGGAATCATTGTTGTTTCTCCTGGTGGAAGCACTCCCCCTTTTGAAACTAAAACCTGTAGACCAGCAGAGCTCAGGGTTGCCCGGACAGGAAGCAAAAATTTTCCTGGTGGATCACTAAGGGTAATAGTGAGTGGTACCACTCCCATTTTCATCCCCTTGGTTCCTGGACCCTTGAATCCTGGCTATGGGAGAAACAGCACCATACAGAGGATGCTGATTCAGAGTATATACAGCTCCTTGGAGAACATTACCCCAGCCCTTCAAGGTATTCCCACCTAGTTGACACCATAAGTGAGTTTTCATAAGGCCATTCCACTGTTCTATCAATCCAGCTGCTTCTGGATGATGCGGAACATGGTAAAACCAGAGAATTCCATGAGCATGTGCCTATATCCACACTTCATTTGCTGTGGAGTGTGTTCCTTGATCAGAAGTAATGCTATGTGAGATACCATGATGATGAATAAGGCATCCTGTTAGCCCACGGATGGTAGTTTTGGCAGAAGCATTGCATGCAGAGAAAGCAAACCCATATCCAGAGTATGTGTCTATTCCATTTAGAACAAATCACTGCCCCATCCAAGAAGGGACTGGTCTGATATAAACAACCTGCCACCACGTAGCTGGCTGGTCACCTTGGGGAATGGTGCCAAACTGGGGGCTGAGTGTGGTTCTCTGCTGCTGGCAGATTGGGCACTCAGCAGTGGCTGTAGCCAGGTCAGCCTTGGTGACTGGAAGTTCATGTTGCTGGGCCCATGTATAACCTCCATCCCTACCACCATGACTACTTTGTTCATGAGCCCATTGGGCAATGACAGGAGTTGCTGGGGAAAGAGGCTGACTGGTATCCACAGAACAGGTCATCTTATCCGCTTGGTTATTAAAACCTTCCTCTGCTAAAGTCACCCTCTGGTCCCACATTCATATGGGACACAAATATGTTCATGGCTTTTGGTCCACTCAGAAAGATCTATCCACATACTTCTTCCCCAGACCTCTTTGTCACCAATTTTCCAATTATGGTCTTTCCAAATCCCTGACCATCCAGCCAAACCATTAGCAACAGCCCATGAGTCAGTATACAAATGCACCTCTGGCCAGTTTTCCTTCCAAGCAAAATGGACAACCAGGTGCACTGCTCAAAGTTCTGCCCTCTGGAAGGATTTCCCCTCAGCACTGTCCGTCAAGAACTCCCCAGAAAGGGATTGTAATGATGTGACTGTCCACTTTCAGGTGGGACCTGCATATCGTGCTGAACCATCTGTAAACCAGGCCCAAGTTTTTCTTCCTCAGTCAATTCACTGTAAGAAAATCCCCAAGAGGCCATAGCTCTGGTCTGGGAAAGAGAAGATAATGTGGCAGGAGTGGAGACCATGGGCATTTGGGCCACTTTCTCACATAAATTATTTTTGCCTTCAGGACCTGCTCTGGCCCTATCTCGTATATACCATTTACATTTTACAATAGAGTGCTGCTACACACGCCCAGCTTTATGGCCTGGTGGGCCAGACAACACCCAGCTCATGATAGGCAACTCAGGTCTCATGGTAACTTGGTGGCCCATGGTTAAGCGTTTAGTCTCTACTAAGGCCCAGTAGCAGGCCAAAAGCTGTTTCTCAAAAGGAGAGTAGTTATCTGCAGCAGATGGTAAGGCTTTACTCCAAAATCCTAAAGGTCTGTGTTGTGCTTCTCCTAAAGGTGCCTGCCAAAGGCTCCAAACAGCATCTCTATTTGCCACTGACATTTCCAGCACCATTGAATCTTCTGGATCATATGGCCCAAGTGGCAGAGCAGCTTGTACAGCAGCCTGGACATGTCGAAGAGCCACCTCTTGTTCAGGTCCCCACTCAAAATTAGCTTTTCTGGTCACTCGATAAATGGGCCGGAGTAGCACACCCAAATGAAGAATATGTTGTCGCCAAAATCCAAAGAGACCAACTTAGGGGTTGTGCCTCTTTTTTGGTCATGGAGCGGCCAGATGCAGCAACTTAGCTTTCACCTTAGAAGGGATATCTCAACATGCCCCACACCACTGGACATCTAGAAATGTTACTGAGGTGGAAGGCCCCTGTATTTTTCTCCCATCCTCTGACACACAAATACCTTACCAGTAAGTCTACAGTATTTGCTACTTCTTGCTCACTAGGTCCAATCAACATGATATCATCAATCTAATGGACCAGTGTAATGTCTTGTGGGAGGGAGAAATGATCAAGTTCCCTGCTGACAGGATTATGACATAGGGCTGGAGAGTTGATATACTAGTGAGGTAGGACAGTGAAAGTATATTGCTGAGCTTGCCAGCTGAAAGCAAACTGTTTCTGGTGGTCTTTCCTAATAGCTATTGAGAAAAAGCATTTGCCAGATCAATAGCTGAATACCAAGTACTAGGGGATATATTGATCTGCTCAAGCAATGATACCACATCTGGAACAGCAGCTGCAACTGGAGTTACAATAATCCACTGTCATCCTCTGAGACCCATCTGTTTTCTGCACAGGCCAAATTGGAGAGTTGAAAGGGGATTTGGTGGGAATCACCACCCCTGCATCCTTCAAGTCCTTAAAAGTGGCAGTAATCTCTGCTGGTATTGCTTCTGATTTACTATTTTGCTAGGTAGGGGCAGTTCTAGTGGCTTCCACTTGGCATTTCCCACCATAGTAGCCCCCACTGCATGAATTAGAGAGCCAATGTGGGGATTCTGCCAGTTTTTCAGTATGTCTATTCCAATTATACATTCTGGAACTGTGGAAATAACTACAGAATGGGTCCAGGGGCCCACTGTACCCACTGTGAGATGGACCTGAGCTAAAACTCCATTGATTACCTGGCCTCCATAAGCCCCCACTCTGACTGGTGACCCAGAGTGACATTTTGGGTCTCCTGGAATTAATGTCACTTCTGAACCAGTGTCTAAAATTCCTGAAATATCTGATCACTTCCTTTTCCCCAATGCACAATTACCCTGGTAGAAAGCCTCCGGTCTCCTTGGGGAAGGCTTGGAGGAACATTAACAGTATATATTTGTGGCAGTGTAACAGGGTTCTCCCCAAAAGGGACCTGGCCTCCCCTTCATTCAAGCAGCTCTGGGTCTGTAAACTGTCTCAAGTCTGGAAATTGATTAAGGGGCCATGACTCTGTGTTTTCATAATTCAGGTTAGACTTCTGTTCATTTGACCTATAACTCTTTTGTTTATACAGCTGGAACAAGAATTTGGTGAACTGCCTATCTATTGTATTTCTAGGTACCCCATGATTTACTAGCTAAAACTACAAATCTCTGAGTCATATTATTTTGAGTCCTACTTTGAGTTTACTGTCTATTATAATATCCACATCTACCCTGTCTTTGGCGATTAAGTGCTGCCACCTGGCTTCTGCCAACTTGGGATCCAGTCATCCCCATTGTGTTTAAGGATTCCAGCTCAGTGACAGCAGTTCCCACAGTAATATCTGACCTACAGAGATGTGCAACTACAGAGTCTTCAGGGATGATGGCGCTAGTCTCACAAATTTATTTCTCACTGTTCTGGTAAAAGGTGCATCCTCCGGACATTCTTGGGGTGTAAGAGCAGGATTTGCATGATAAATCCACTCTAATGTTCCAATCTCTCTAAGCCTCTGGATCCCCTCATCTACATTATACCACGGCAGTTCTGGCATCTCAACCTCAGGTAATGTCAGCCACCTTTTGATCCATGTTTCAACGAACCATCCAAACAAACTGTTCATTCCTTTTCTAACCCCTTGAGCTATAATATTGAATGCAGAATCTCTGCTTAGTGGGCCCATATCAGTAAATTCAGCCTGGTTCAGCCTTATATTCCTCCCACCATTATCCCACATCTTGAAAATCCATTGCCACACGTACTCTCCTGATTTCTGTGTATATAAATTGGAAAACTCATGCAGTTCTTTTGGAGTATAATGTACCTCCTCATGTATTATACTTTGTACCTCACCTTTATGGTCCTGTTGGGACTTAAGTCTGGAAGAAATGAGGGGTGGGGGGATTGGGTCATGAAAAGAGATAGAAATATCTTCCTAGCCATTTGCTTTAGGGCATTCATATGCAGTTTCGTCTGATGAAACAGGATTAATCATTCTAGGGCTAATCCCTTCAGGTGAAGGTTGGGTGGCCAACTCCTCAAGGAAGGCTGGAGGTGGGGCAGTTTTGTCCTTGTGGCAGACTATTACAGGGTTATCTAGAGAAGACTCAGCATGACCTAGGGTTTCAACCTCACCCCCAACATCATTATCAATACATATGTCACCATCCCATTTTTCAGGGTCCCAGTCCTTTCCAATTAATGCCCTCACTTTAATGGCAGACACCATGCAACATTGAGATTTCAGTTTATGTTGTAAAGTTGTTACTCTAACAATAAGATTCTGAGTCTGATTTTTAGATATCTCAAGTCTACAGCTACAGGAAATAAGATTTTCTTTCAGGATACTCACAGAAACTTCTACATCTGTCAGACAGTGCTTAAGCTTCTCGTTTGAAGCCTTAAGCTCATTCTATTCACTCTTTAATGTATTCATTGTATCTAAGAACAACCAGCCAACATTTCTATACCTCTTATTTCCACAAAACTCTGTAAAGGTGTCAAAAACATTGTCCTCCAGAGCCTGGCTTCGAACAAGTGAAGCATTAGGAGAATCAATGGTGATATTTTGACTATCTGTTTTGCCCAGTCACTCCATGGTTTGGGAGTGTCATTCTGATTATAGGAATCAGAGTCCTTAGTGCCTTTGAGTCCAGTCAGAGTAGAAAACCATTCATAAAAACCCATTTTCTTAAGAACCAAGTCGTATTAGTTAGGGTTCTCCAGAGAAACAGAATCAACAGGAGACACTCGCAAATATAAAATTTATAAAAGTGTCTCACGTTGCCGTGGGAACACAGAGTCCAAAATCTGCAGGGCAGCCTATAAATCTGATGATTCCGATGGAGGGTCTGGACGAACTCCACAGGAGAGGTTCGCCAGCCCAAGCAGGAAGAAGAGCCTGTCTCTTCTGAATCCTCCTTGTAAGGCTTCCAGTGTTTAGATTAAGCATCACTTAATGCAGAAGACACTCCCCTTGGCTGATGACAAATGGAATCAGCTGTGGATGCAGCTAATGTGATCATGACTTAATTCTATGAAATGTCCTCATCACAACAGACAGGCCAGCACTTGCCCAACCAGACACACAGGTACCACCACTTGGCCAAGTTAACATGAACTTGACCATGATACCATCCTTTCAGATTTTTCCTTCTAGCTGCTCCAGACCATTGGAGGCTAGAAGGAATAAATTTATTTTTATCATCACAATCAACCTTTTTTGTCTGTTAAGTGAAAAATAGCATATATAGAAAAAGCAATAAATTTCGAAGCACAGCACAATTAGTTGTAGAAGAGATTTCAGAGTTTGGAATGGGTTACAATTCTGCAATTTTAGGTTTTTACTTCTAGCTGCTCAAAGATATTGGAGAGTAAAAGAAATATCAATATAATGATTTAGCAATCAAACCTGTTTGTCAAACCCAATCTTCTCTGTATAGCTACACCATCACCTTTGATCTTTCTCCCACTCTTTAGAATATTTGGGCTATGGTCATTCTAACTTTTTCATGTTGCTGTCAATAATACGGAGTAGGATGATGGAAATAGCTCATGTTCTGGAAGGACAGGTCCCTCTAGGTCTCAGGACTTATCTGGTAGGTTTCTGGGAAGTTACCTTAGTGCATGGAACCTTTGTAGAATCTTATATACAGCCCAAAGTGTCCTTTAGGATTGGTCGGAATGGTTTTGGTTGGGGTTGGCAAGTTATGATAGGTAGCAATGTCTAACTGAAGCTTGCATAGGAGTGACCTCCAGAGTAGCCTCTCGACTCTATTTGGTTGCAAGGTTTTTATGTGTCCACGTCTTCCTTTACATAATTATTCACTGGTGAAACTCCATATTTTTTTCTCAAGACAAGGAGAATCATTACAAGCATCATACATGTTCAAAAAGAACATGGCTATTAACAATTGAAAAAACTCTTTTTTGTAAGAAAGAGAGCAGTCACAATATTGAATTATTACTGTTTAATGAGATTTAATTTACATATAATCAAAAAGAAACCTATTATTTTAAATAATTTAAAGGCCACAATATGAGAGGTAGAATACTGGTTTCTCAGGAGAAATTCCTATAACCTGTTTATTCCCCTGATTCCATCTCTAATTTCAGTATTTCTTTTCAGCTCAACTCAAGGAGAAGCTGGACAGCTCAGACAAAAGTACAAATAACTTCTCTATTTCCCATTTACGGTCACACAGAGACAATACACGAAAGTTCAGCTCTAACTAGGATTTTACTTCTTAGCTAGGATTCCACACCTGAATTCTTCACAGGTGTATGGAGGTGCCAGAAGAGTAAGTGACTTTCAGGCTTCAGATCAATAGTAGACACTTGGTTTTGGTAAAAATGGATAACAGAAATATTCTGAACAATCTATTAGAGTTTGTTCTTCTGTTTCTTTTACATCTGGAGTTCACTGAACTTACCATATTAAGATGGAGAGTAAAAAAATCCCACATATATGCATAATATAAATAATCCCCAAAATACATACTATAAATAGTGCTGCTCTGATAAAGTTTAACTGTCTTTTGTGCCACACCTGCCTTTGGTTTGACATACTCTGCACAAACAATTTCTTCCTTTCTACTGAAGTGACTACTCTGGATAGCATTTTAATTAAGGGTAGAGTGTGTAAGGCAAAGGACCTGAGAAGAAATTCTACCATTTAATGACTTTGAATAAAGTATCAATTGGACCATTTTTCTAATGCACCTAAATGATGCTTGCTTTTTTTTTTTGAAGTGAATAAGATACAGAAAAGAAAGGGGAAAAAAAAAACAAGATACGTGGGGAGTGAATAAATATTTCCACTGAGATATGAAATTTTGTGATTTGCACTGCCAATCTCAAGAATCCCTTTGAACAGTTAGCAATTTAAACAAAAGTTTGCTTTGTATATTTCTATACCTCTTAAATGTTGAGGTTTAAATGCTAGATAATGCTCCAGTTTAGGACTTAGCATGACTGTATAAAATCTTTACATTGACTAGATGCAGGATATTATGAAGATAGAAACATGAGGGTCAAAAGGATTGACTCTTGTGTGTCTCATCAAAGAATAAAGTAGAAAAGCTGATTGTTGACTGGAAATGCTATGCTTAAGCCATTGCAAGAAAGTTAGGTCTATTTCCACGATGTCTAAGATGGTTCATACTTTTCACTGGACCCCTCCCTCCAACAATAATGACTGTTTTTCTTGTCTCTCTTTTAAATCCAAACGCCACCAACTTGATGGTTTTGGGGAAAAAAAGGAACAAAATTGAAGTCTAGTAAATTCTTTGTACCTGTTTGTAAGGCTTCTTTAGTCTAAGGTGTGTTGTATTATTTATTACAATCTGAAAATATTTATTAAGTATGCTGCATACCTTTTCTTCAAACTGGGGAGGGAAAATAACCAACCAACAAAATTCTAAACTCATCCTCTTTTCCAAACACTATAAAACTGAATATTCCAGTTAGATTTCAGCTTGAAGCAGCAGACCGCATACTCAGACACGCTGCCTTCTGGTTCTCCCTAGGATGATGCTCTTTGTTATTCCAGCCCCATGTGCCCTTAGCACAGCCTGTTTGTGTATCACCCAAGGGAAACTTCCAGAAGACTCTGAATGGGGAGATATTTCAGTATAGAATTTAGAAATTGCAAGTTTTTTTCAGAAATTCAGCTCTTTATGCCCCTTATTTGAAATTTGACTGAAATATCAAATAATTAACATAGCTAAATCATTTGGAGGAAAAGACAAAATCAACGCACAATCTTTCTTAATTGTTAAGTACTTATAACATAGCACTTTGTTTATTTAGTATTTAGTTTGTACATAAATTATGTACAAACACATATAAATAATTGTTCTATCTTTTCAAGCCTTGTGCTATCAAGTTATTTCTAAAGATTATATCTTTCTTCTCACAGATTATGAATAGTATTTCAACATCACTTTAAGTTAAAATGTTTTTAAAAGTTTCTCATTCTGGAAACTTTCCATGTGCATTTCTCTGTCAAGGCTCTGAAGATCTTCTGTAAGAATTCATCACACATACTTTTCCCTTAATATTGTTCTGTCCTCAAGGACATATCCACAACCACTACACCAATAAAGATCTTGTTGCTTCTTATATCATGCCAGCTGAAATTTCAGGAGTGGAATCTACGATATAAGGCAAAACTAGAGACTAACATCCTACCAAGAGCTAGATTTGAAGTTCCATGAAGCTGTGTTCAATGCCTGTCTCTTTCAGTGCTAGACCTCTGCTGCTGGTATAGCAACAGGTGCATGGAGATTTGCAGAATAAATAAATCATTGAATTAATAAATTAATTCAGAATTAAATTGCTTACATTAAATATTGGTCATTTTGAACATCTTCCTAATACTGAGATTAATTATATAAAACTAAAAAAAATAGCATGAAAGTGATACACTTAAATATGAAAAATTAATGTTGTTAAAATATTTATGTATCTCCTTCCAGCTTTACTTTTGTAAATCTGTGGAAGCTTACAAAAGTTCTATTATAATGTATATATACTGCTTAATTTTTACTTTCTTTGCCCAAGTAAAAATATATCATGGGTACCTTCCCGTGTTCATAGTTTCATCTACAATATCAGTTTTAACAGTAATGTATCTTCAAATTTAAGCTAATATATTAACTTCTAAATTAGCTTAAACCAATTCCTGCATTCTACTTTGGAGAGTCATTCTGCTTCCCATTTAACCAAGATTTAGAGTTGATGAAGAAAAGTAAGTTCTAGACCCTTTTTGCAATATGCCTTGCCTCATGGAAAATTCATTGTTCACATCTGTTGCTCTGAGTAAAACAATCTAGTAATACCTTGAGAAAGAAGCTATAGATGGGCTTAGATCTTCATTTTTCCTAAAATCTCTGATAAAGGGAAAAAGGAAATTTGTTTTAGTTTATTAAGATGTAAAATGGCTGTAAAATGTAATGCATAAATATGCATCATTGACTAGTGTTTTAATTGTCTCCCCTTAAAACATTTACTCAGTGGTTCCACATTAAAATATATTCTTCAGTAAGAATCAGTTTCCTTGGGAATACATGAAACAGCATATTATAAAATAAGATTTGGGAATACATGAAACAGCATATTATAAAATAAGATGCATTTTAGATGTGCATAAGTATCTTTGTGAAGAAAATCTTCCTTGCAAGTTGTGATATCATTAGCTGCAATAATTATAACAAAAAATAACATTATGGATGTTATATTTTGGGTAAAAGCTGTAATTATAACCAAAGGGGAAAATCTTTACATTAAGTTAGAGTAAACCAATTGATTTTGCATGGATTAATGCTCTTGCTGTTCTTATGGTGACATGTATTTTCACAATAGAAAGTATGATTTTAATCCTAACAGCTATCTTGCAAATACATTATTTTACAAAAAAAATAATAATAAAGTGAATTCCCCACTCTTACTTGATTTCAAAGCTTATTTAACTGAAATAGTCATGCAAATAGTCACTCACTCTTCAGTTCTGGAGAAATAATGATTTATGCCAAGCAAAAGGCAGAAAATACACTTAATTTATTCATTGCACAACCTATACACCACCTCGGGGTGGGGTGGAGGGGCGGCTGGAAAAACATTGTGAGCTAATAAATTATTTCTCCTTGTTTGGGAGCCTGTCACTACAGTATACAGCTAGTAAAGCTTACAAATGATTGTTATTCTAGAGATGTTAGGGGAGAAAAGAATGAAATAGGGTTGTTTATTTCCTTTATAAACTCTGCCTATTTTTCTTTATAAAGTTTTGATAGGAAAATGGATAATTAATTATGCTATTATCAGAAAGTTATGGACAAGGAATGGCTATAAGAAAAATAATCTAAAATTTCCATGATTTTTCCATTTCATCACATATGAACATTTGTTTCCGGATTCCTGTACTCTGTTCATATGAGCACTCTCTACAAATGTCAGCATTTGAATAAACTTCTCAGATCCTGCCCTTAGACAGACGTCTACACAGTTGACATAATCCAGATAATTCATGCAAATAAAAAAAAGCTCATTGCATTTTTAACACTCATTTCTTTTTTCTTGACCTGAATTACCCCCATACTAGCTGTCTGTGGAGTACCAATTCAAAAATAAATATTGACCTGACACTTTATTTTGTGTTGTGTAGATTTGGCAATGTACAGCCAATAAAAGCTACATTAGAGCATCTGAACATTCAATTTAACCCTGAAAATTTGCATTTATAATTGATGGTTATGTTTAGCTGATTAACAGTATAGAGAAACACTCTGAAGATTACCAGTGAATTCCACTTATTTTGTAAAATAAACCCTAAGTAAGACATTGGTTGAATTTCAATCTACCCCATGATGAGCTGGATTATTAGGAATTCCATGTGTAGACTCCTGAATTCACTTTTTAAAATAAGATACACACAAATAGTAAAAAAAGTTAAAGAAATAAATTCAGCAAACATAATGAAATAGTAAAAACATTATTCAGCCATATTTTAAAAGATAGCTTGAGTACTGCTGCTGAATCTGTTGAAAGGAAAGTTATTTTAACTTTACATGTATCTTAGCTAAAGCAAAATAAAATGAACATGAGAATGTTAATGCCGATAAAATCTCAAAATTTCAAATTAAAATAATTCGACATTAAACTATTCAGGATTAAGAAAAATAAAAAGTCCCTTAAGAAATAGTTTCCCTCAATTTTCGCATTGTTCTATGATTAAAAAACACACACATACACAACAATACTCTCCCTTATAAAAGATAAGGAATAAGATTTATTGAAATATAAAAAATAAATAAATTTATATTTGTTGATTTGATTTAATTTAAGTTTAGATAGGAGCAGAAATGTTTTAATCAGTTTCTTCACCACTGATGAAAATTCAAAATTTACTATTGAAGAACACTGAGAAAAAATACCTACTCAAATACTCCCTCTAACTGAGAAAACATGTCATTTGATCAGAGTATTGAATGTAACATTTGTTGCTGATAACTTTGTGAACTGTCAGTTTTTTTTGGGACAAAATAAGATGAGGAAGCCCCACCTACAGTGGGAAAAGTGTGTCCATCACATAATCACTGGGTGATTTTCATTTATTCAGCGGGAAAAGTGTGTCCATCACATAATCACTGGGTGATTTTCATTTATTCAGCATACACTTAATAGAGGTCATACATTCTAATATTGCATACAAAGGTGACTACCAAATTTTTTTCCTCCTTTATTGCTCCCCTTTTCTCAGAAAGAATTTTGGATGGTACAAAGGCATGTAAGATCTACTTTGTTTCAAGTCACTTAACATTTCATTTCTTTTCATCAAAGTGAAATCTACATGGGGTCCCAATTCTTTTTCTAGAACAGGAGAGCCAGGCCTTGTGGTGTTGAGTGGCCAGGGGTGCATGGAACTTGAGGCTGGCCCACTGAGTGGGGTCAGGCTGGGCAGAAACTGTAGTAGCCGTGAAAGCTGGATCCTGCCAGTTCTACCTGAGTCCTTGCAGATATGCTCTTGGCTATGATGACATTGCCCTATCCCACATCCCAAAGGATATGTAACCACTGATGTAATGCTTAACTCACACCAGTCTGGTCTTTCTCAACCCTACTAAATCATGTATGCATTGTTAGATTTTCAAAAACTTAGCTTTTGATGCTTCCCACAAAATCTGGAACAGTGGAAAACCATGAAGTTCATTTAACTCAAAATGAACTGAAATGTTTTAAATTGAAGAATTACCAAGTCAATAGCATTCTAATGGTTAACAAAAATGACTGAAGTTTTAATATATTTCTTGGACTGGTACATTTGGGGAAAAAAAGGAATGGGAAAACAAGTTACATGAGAAAGAGTAAAGGAACAAATTAAACATTTTGGTGAGCACCCATATTATGTCTTTTTAAAAAGTACTCTTTTCTCAAAAAGAACATGTTTATGACTCACACTAAACAAAAGCAAATCACATTCTTTTATTTTTTTGCTTTTATATAGTCAAGCATCAGAGAAGAAAATTACCACACGCAATCATTAGGTGGCATTTCACAATTAATAAAAAGGTGTGGGGAGAAGGTAAAATAGCCTCAGGAGTTCTCGAATATATTTACCTATGTTAAAAGACTGAGGCAAGGAGAATGCAGACATTTCTCCAACTCTGATCTAAACCATTTAGTTTAGTTCAGTGGGATCGTAAGATTTCAGGAATATTCTAAAAGTATCTTTAGATATATGTACAAGCGTATATATGGGAGATGCCTTCTAAAATGACTCTGACTCCCAGAAGAAAACAAATATGTATTTCCTAGAGTCTTTCAGACATATTCACAAGTCGTTTTCACTTCTAAAGTTCTTGCTCTAACTTGTAGCATGTTTTCAATACAATGTGTCACTTTCATTCATTTGTCCTAGTCTTACACCCGTCCAATTTTATTTATGTGGCTTATTAAGAACATTTTACTAATTACACTATAAGGTGTTCTCTCTTCCACTTCTTTCATTTTTCTTTCTTTTTTTTAAAAAAAATCCATTTCTTTTGTATAAAACTGATGGCAAATAGTAATAAAGGACTGAAGAAGATTGAAATGGATTCTGTAATTTTATACACCCCTAATCTTTACCCCATATTAGTACCCATCGTTCTCCCCCCTTTCCCAAGTCTTAGCATATTTGTCAGTTTCTTGACTTGAGATTGTAAGCCTACAGGGCAGATGTGATGTACTGTTCTGTCATTCTGCACGGCTCAGAGCGGGATGTTGGTACTTACGGAAATGCTAACCCTAATGCAATAATAATTGTATGCGGTGCATTCAGAAAATGTTCATTAAGTAACAGTTACATAGGAGCAGACTTCATGCTTTCCAAGAATACAGATAATTGTGTGTGTGTGCGTGTGTGTGGGTGTGCATGCATGCACAAACTCATTTCAGCCACACACAAACTCATTTAGGGTGAATGCACAGCCCTTTCCTCCTTTGTTTCTGTATTCCATTTTACTACCATAAAGAAAACAATGTCTCCAATCATTCCTTATATATTATTAACAAGCTCTGTCTTTTGGCACTGTGTTTAGCTTTGTATAGAAAGTACAAGAAAATGGTTTGGGGTCAGTTCTGAAGAGAGCTAGCTAGTCTCATCAACATTAACAAAATAAGTTGATTTCAATGGCGTTTTAGTTAACTAGATTTAATGGATATAAAATAGGTATAATCACATATAAACCACTTACTATTCAGTGAACAATAGTGAACTGTAAAAACGTTTCAAGATATTTAATTTTTATTTTCCTTATAGAATTCCTGATGTGCAAGATGTGAGACACAGGTCTTTACATGCCTCTTTAAAACCACCCTATGAATAGTAAAAACAAAATCAGAATCAATCTGTTGTGTACCCAGTATAGGACTTGAAGGAATAAGATAAAGGTACGTTACAAAACTGGAATTAATTCCTTAAGCCTTGTTTATGATTTTAGAAGGAAAACCACGCAGGTGGCCTGATCCACCTTCCTTTTAAAGTTGATGTTTTTCAAATGATATGAAATTGCTATTTTGAGGCTTCATTCTGGCTCTATAAAGGTGGAAATAAAATTGGGGCATTTTATGTTATTTTGCTGTCCCTAACAGGCAGCTCTATCCTACTTCCACCTGAACATAACTCTTCACGTTTTATTATCACATTCAGAACAAAGGCTGCTACACATTGAGGTTCAGTTGCTCCAAAGCAAACCCATCTGATGCTGTACGGTTCTGTATTAAACAGATCCTAATTTGCCCTACAATAAAATTAACTCTATGCAAGAATTCAGGAAGAAAAGTAAACTAAGCTAACTCTTGAGTCTTCAAGTGAAAAGATATGGGAAATAACATATTATGAAGTTGAAAGATAAAAATTTGATTCTATTTTTTAAAAAAAATTAATGGGGACTTGCTCCTCTTCAGAAAGACATTTTTCCTTTTCCCACTATGTTATCAGTGCACTTCACTAATGGATAAGCTGGAGTCATGGGATGATACTAATTTGACACATAAAAGATAATAAAAATTGAAATATATTTAATAATAGTTTGCAAAAATATTAACTCTGCCAAAATATGACTTGTTTCTCAGACTTTAGAAATAACAACATTATTGGCCATGCTAACCTATCCTTAGGCTTTTCCCATATTTTTGCTTGGCTTTCTATATGGTAACCATGAGAGACTAAGCCCAGATACATCAAATTCAGTCAGGTGTATAGCCAAAGACACAAAATGTGCAAACAAATATGATCGCACAGAAGCAGAATACAACACAAAATGAAAACGACCCTTATGAATGAGAAGGCTACGGCTTAAGCAAAATACTTGCTCTAAGACATTCAGGGAGCCAGGCCTTTCATTTCATCAGTCTTGGATTTACAGAAATTTCATGTCCTATGCATTTGTGTGGAACATGGAACTCATTTTCATTCCAAGAGCAAACATATAACAAAAAGCAGTAGAATTATGTAGCTGGAACCTACACCATTATGCCACAGAAGGTCAGTGCTACCACCGTTCATATGTGTTCTAAAATCTGGAAGCAGGGACCAGATGAAGCAAAAGGGAGGTGGAGTCTTTCCATTTGCAGAACTTGGGCAAAGTTGTGAAATATTTGTTTAGTCTTGGGCACCTTACTATTTCCTATTCTTTGCCTTAGGAGCTCATCATCTTTATATTTCACACAACTGCACTCTTCCTCAGAATAAAGCCCAAGTACGAGTTACTGATCATCAAAATGTCCCAAGTCCAAAACTTGCAAGTAATAACAATTAACATATTGTGTTCATAATAATTATTGAGAACTTTCTTCAGGCTTCATATCTACTCACTCTTTTATGTTAGGGGACAAATAGTTTTATTGTACCATTTTATGGTTAAGGGAAGTGAAACTTTTCAGGGAGATGATATACAAAAAGGAAAATAATTAATAAATTTACCCAAAATTATAAATGGCGGATGATCTTCAGATATATTGGCAATGAAGAATCCACTTGCTATCTCAGAAGTCTCACTATTTAATGAATTTTCATTTAACAAAATAAAATACAGAGAATTTAAGCCATGGTCATAGAAAATGCATATGAAAATCCAACAACCACTTTTTATAAGAACTCTCAGTAAGAAGAAAATAGAAAGAAGCATCCTCATCTTGATACAGAATATACATTAAAAACTTACGAGCTAACATGATACTTAATGGAAAGAAATGGAACACTTTCTTCTTAATATTAGGAACAAGACAATGGTGTCCATTCTCATCACTGCTCTTCAATAACATACTGGAAGTATTTGCTAGTGCAATAGTAAAAGAAAAGGAAGCAAAAGGTCATATAGATTGGAAAGAAGAAATGAGACTATCTATACTCTCATATGACATGATTATCCATTTAGAAAATCCCAAAGAATTAATTAACAACAAAAAAGTCTTCTGAAACTAATAAGCAAGTATACCAAGGTTGCTAGATACAAGGCTAATATACAATCAATTGCTTTCCTATATACCAGCAAGTAACAACTGGAATTTGAAATTTAAAAATACCATATTCAGTAGCATGCCCACATGTAAGAAATATGTGTGTATAATCTAACAAAATATGCGTAGGCTATAATTTCAGAAATTCTGATGAAAGAAATCAATGACCTATATAAATTGTAAGATACTCTTCTGTTCATGTTTGAAAACCCCATGTGGTTAAGATGTCAATTCTTCCCATCTTGATGTATGTATTCAACACAGTCTTGATCGAAATCTGAGTAAGATATTTTGTAGATATTAACAAAATGATCCTAATGTTTGTATAGAAAAATCAAATTCCCTAAACAGTCAATGTAACATTGAAGAAGCACAAAATTGGAGGAACCACATGACATGGTCTCAAGGTTTACTTAAATTCTACACTAGTTATGACAGTTTGGTATCAGCAAAATAGTAGACACTTAAAATAATGGAACAGAATAGAAAGCTAAACTTGGACCTGCACACATACAGTCAAATGTTCTTTGATAAAGGAAAAAAATATATAAAAAAATGCTGCTCCACGTGTTCCATCTTCACTGGAAGTTCATATGCAAAAAAAAAATGAATCGAGACACCGACTTTATTTATTTCACACATGCAGAAAAAATTTCAAAATGTAACATAGACTAAATGTAAACTGAAAAACTTATAAAACTTCTAGCAGGCAGGTGAAGATCTATGTGGCCATGAGGTTGGCTATGACTTTTTAGATACAATAACACTGTATTGTTGTTGTGTTGGACTTTATTAACATTTAAAACCTCTGCTCTGTGAAAAACACTGTAAAGAAAGTCAAAAGACAAGTCAAGACTGGAGGAAAAGATTTGCAAAACATGTATCTGAGAAAAGACTTGTACACAGCATATGCAAAAAACGCTTAAAAATCAACAGCGTGAAAACAAACAACCTAATTATAAAATGGACAAAATATATGAACAGACACCTCACAAGTGGTATACAAATGGCAAATACACATAGGAAAAGATGCTAAATATCATCTATTCTTAGCTAATTGCAAATGAAAACATCAATGAGATAACACTAAACATGTATTAGAATAGTTAAAAAAAAACTATAAATTACCAAATCAAATGCTGACAAGGAGGCTGGGCAATAGCAGCTCTGATCACTGCTAGTAATAATTCAAAATGGTGAAGTGACTTTGGAAGACAATTTGGCAGTTTCTTAACAAAGTTAAATGTCTTTCCATACAATTCAGCAACTGTATTCCTAGATATTTATTTACTCAACTAATTTTAAAATTATGTTCACACAAAAACCTGCATGTGAATGTTTACAGCAGCTTTATTCATACTTATCAAGACTAGAAGCAGCCAAGATGCCCTTCAATAGGTGAATGGATAAACAAATTATAGCACATCCATATAATGGAAAAAGAAAGGAGTTATTAAGCCATGAAAAGACACGGATAAATCTTAAAGACATATTGCTAAGTGAAAGAAGGCCATCTGAAAATGCTATATACTGTATGATTGCAGTGATAAGACATTCTCAGCAGGCAAAATTATAGAGACGATTAACAGATAAGTGGATGCAGGAATTCAAGGAGAGGAGGAAGGGGATAAATAGGTGAAGAACTAGGAATGTTTAGGGCAGGGAAACTATTCTGTGTAATAATGTAACGATGGATACATGACGTTCCATTCCTCAAAACCAGTAGAACTTTACCACACAAAGAATGAACCTCAATGTATGCAAAATTTTAAAAATCATTTAGGAAGTTGGGGGATCACAGGATGATATGCAGAATTTGAGAAAAGAATCTTTCTGCATTAAGAATGTCTGAGAAAACCTCATTGAAGGATGTGAGAAAAGAGGGTAGTGGCCAAAGTAACTTTGGAAACAAGTGGAGTTTGTGAGTCTAAAGACTAAAGGAACTATATTTACATCAGCTAACCAACTGATACATATATGTCAGTAACTCCAGTTGATAAAGTTTCTTTCCTAAGGATATATGGGTTAACAATTCTGATGTCCCTATATATTTATGGTGGAATTGGACAATTAAGTAAATTAATGGTGGATGGTGGGAGCCAGGCTTCTGATTATTGAAGTGGGAGGATACAGACAAGCAAGGGAAGGAAGATCCACATGGTAATGGATTGGAGTCAGAGAGAGCAGTGTGTGCTCACATTCAGCTTAATCTAGATGCGAATGTTTACATATAGAAGTAGTTGTATATATATATATATATATGTATATACATGGTATAGTACACATGCATATATCTCCTTGCTCTGTCAGCTGAGGGGTTCTAGAAACAATGAAACCACAGTAGCAATGAACACTCCCAGCACTCAGATCTTGGGTTCTAACAACACTCTCCAATCAAAGGAACCATGGTTTCCGGGAGAAATGACAGATTCTATGACTGGGGCAAGGAATATGCAAGAAGAGCCTGGAGTCCTTTGTGGTGCCAGGAAGAAAGGATGTGCTTAAACACACACACACACACACACACACACACACACACACACAAAATAATGGGGAATATCAAAGGGACAGAGGAACCAATTGAAAGTGCTCACAGTAGCCAAAGCTGGAAAAATTTGAACAGCAATAAAGTCATATCAGATTGTAATCCAAAGTACAAAATAAACATCTAGGTGTCATTTCATCTTTACAAAAGCCCTGTAAGGAAGATAGTATTATCATTCTAAAAATGATAGTATTAGAGGCTTAGCAGTTATGTCATTTGATCATGATCTCACAGCTGATGTAGTCTTTCTTTAATTTGACTACAATTTTTAAGTGAGCCCTGTGTACCAGTCCCTGTGTACTCGGGTGTATGGTGATGAGTGAAGTTGCAGAAACCATGCCCTAATAGAATCTACACTGTGGTGTGAAAGACTAATGATATACAAGGAAACACATCAATGTATAATTAAAATGTCATTTTAAAGGAAATTAATCAAGGGGGGGTTTATTGGATGGGTGAAGAGATCAATGACCCCTGAGGAGGTCACATGGTGAGGACAAAAGACACTTGGTGAAAGCTGGGCAAGATAATGTAAATATTTTCCCAGCAGAGGTAAAAGACTATTCAACGATCTCATGGTAGAAAATCTCTTGGTGTGGTCTAGAAACTGAGAGGAATTAGTAAATGCCAGGGCAGGTGTTCTGTAATTCCAAAGCTCTTGCTTTTACTCAGACAAGAACACTGCAGTTCTCTCTTTCAAACATTTCCAAAGCATAGAATGTTTACTGTATAAAATCAACAACTTCAGAAATGTTCTAGAAGGAAGCAAAAAAATCACTAATCCCACTGTATGTAAAAAACACACATAGTTTAGCTTCCTGTCTTCTAGTATTTTTTCTCTTCCCATATGTACTTTTGCTCTGAAAACATTAAGATCACATCTCATACTATTTTATAATCTGATATGTAGGATTTTAACTTACTGTGAACACTTGACCACGTTATTAAATATTCTATAAAGACCTCGTTTGAATGGACACTACTGGTAACTCAACTTAAGTGTATGCTATGTGTAAAAATACACAATTGTTGGTAATTTAAGTGGTTTTCCTAATTTTAAACTATTAATTTAAATTCTGGGTGAATATTCATAAACCATATTTTGTTTTTATTTCTAATGGTTTTCTTGGGATAAATACTTAAAATGAGAATACTGAGCCAAACAGTATGAATATTTTTGAAACTTAATACATATTGATGATTTGTCCTACGAAGACACTTTATCAATTTACATTGCTATCAGAACTGCATGAGAGGCTTTGCTTCCTTATACTCTTGCCAAACTAGAAACCTTGCATTTGCTTTCATAAACTTTTTCATTTTGATAGCCAAAACCTAGACATGGGCGCTTTAATTTACATGTTGATTGACCACTGAAATTCTTCATTTGCAGATTGTCTCACACATTCTGTGGCCATATTTCTATAAGAAAAACATTAACCAACTATTCCAGAAAAAGTTATTGAGTAGCCCCTTTTCTTTATATTAGTTCAAAATATCACTAAGTTGAATATATGTATTTTGACCTGTTACTGAACTTTCCTTCCATCATACTGATCTTTGATATATTTACTACAGTGCTGTTTCACTTATTTTACCAGCTTTATAGCATATTTTACTAGCAGACAATCCTAGTTACTCTCCATAATTCTTCAATTTAAAATTTTTATTTCCTGTTTTTCTGCATTTATTCCTCTAAATAAATTCTAGAATTTTTTCATAATCTGATTATGGTCCACATTATTGTTAAAGTTTTAGCATACTTACAAACTTTGAAATCACTGAACATATTTACAAATTTAATCCCGTAGAACAAGAAATAATGTATCTTTATCCATTTTTTGCAAATATTCTTTGAGGTCCCTGGCAATGCTTTTAATGTTCTTCGTGTGGGATATATATATTTCTTATTAAGTGTGTTTCTGTACCTGTTGGTATTGCTAATATAAATGTGATAGCTCCCCCAAACACCATATTTTTCTACACTTTATTGCTAGATTATAAAATTCTATTGTTTATGTTTGGGTATTTAGTGTCGTCACCTTAGGGAAACTATTAATTGATTTTATAATTTCCACTTTGCTTAAAAACTCTAGGTAATTATAAATATTAAAATACAAAAAAGATACTTTTTTTCTCTTTTATTGTGTAGAGCTCATTCATTTTATTGTATTATTGCCTTGGTTATAGATTACCTCAAAAGTTTAAAAAGTAATAATTATTCCTGGTTTCTGTCTTTGCCAATGACAATAAAAAATAGTTGGCAATTTTCAAGTACTTATGCCTAGGTCTGCTCTGAGAATCTTCACTTAAGTGTTAAAAATACCTCAAATATTAAGGACTATAATATCAAAGATTATTATTATTAATTATAATAATATATAATATTAATTAATATAATATATAATAATATAATATATTATTAGCAATAATTTGTCATTTGATGAAGACCTCACAACTGATTTAGTCATTCATTAATTTCACAACTACCTTTGAGCAAGAAATATGCCAGTTCTTTTGTAGTTACTGGGTATATGGTCATGAGTGAAGTTGCAGGGGCCATGCCCCAGTGTATCTGCAGTCTGGTTTTGAAGACAAATGATATACAAGGAAACATACCAGTGTGTAATTGAAGTGCAGGTCAAGGTTACACAGAGAGTTAGTGCTGGATTAGAGAGGGTAACCCAGGTTATCTGAGTCTAGGGTCCAAGCACTTTGCAAATGGTCTTCCGGGCAATAATCAAAGGGGTGATAGTAGGTATTTTAGTCCGTATGCTCGAGGAACAGAGCATGAGAAGAGACATCTATTTCACGCCTACAAATCCAGAATTGCCTTTAAATATTTTCATCTGAGTATACATGTCTATTCTCATGAAATGTGACTTCTTAAGAAGAGCTCTGTTTTCAGGTAACATCTTTTCATTTCATTGTTTAAGACACTACTGAATGCCATTTAATACTGCAGTGTACAGAGAAAAAAAGTATAAGATGATTATCTCTCACTTTCAGTATCCCAATTGCAATAAACAAAAGACTCAGAGGTTTTGAATCTATGATGAGTCAGGATAGTGATCATATCCAATGGGGCCACAGTTTAAAAAGTGGCAGAAAGACGGAAGAAGAAAGGTTACGAAAGGCCACGCCAATCACCTGCCAATAACTAATAGACACTTTTAATGACTTTCTAACGACTTCCCTACACTCCTCAAGGTGACTCATCAAACTTTTCACAAATGGCCAATGATAAGAACAGAGTAAAATAATTATGACAACCGTGCACAGAGACTCATTTAACTGTGCACCTATTATAGTGACATTTGGGTCCAATCTAATGGGAACGTTCTGTGCATGGGCAACGAACAGTTCATGTGAAGTCCAGGGAAGGTGTCTTCAATCTTATCAAAGAAGAAGAAGAACTAAACACAAGTAAAATTGTTAGGCAGACAGGCATGAGGGGGATAGAAAGGTTTGAATATGTGACCAAAAAAAAAATGTATTAGTCTAACCTCTGAACCTAAATATGTTCACCATGCAAACTATTAATCTAGTCTAACATATTCAATATCATGGAAGAGGAGAGAAAGAATCAGAGAGAGAGAAAGGGAAAGTGAGAGAGAGAAAAGGGGAGGAAGGAAAAGGGGAAAAGGATCTAGAGAGATTACGTATTGAGAGAGATGTGGAGAAAAGAAAGAGCCCCCTCCCCTTTCTTCCTTCTAGCTACCTTAGAAAGCCTGGCAGCTGATCCACGTGGCTCTAACAAGCAGAAGTATAACATTAATCATTTACGTCGGTTGTAATTTCTCTCTCTGTGGCTCTAGGTTAACCTTCTAAACTACATTCCCAAAGTCTTGAGGATTTTTATAAATCTTCCTGCCCGCTTTATGTTTTTTTTTTTTATTGCACTTTTTCCAATAGCATGCTGACAAGCCTGGTAGCTAAACACTGATCTGCCCATTCAGTAATTCTTAGAGCTCTGCTGGTCTTTGAGGAGGCTGTCTCCTCCCAGCTTGAGAATGAGGCCCTCTGGAAGAGGCAGAGAGAGACCGGCTTATTAGACAGAAATTGACAGTCATAGAATGAAGGGCATGGGGGACGTCTCAGAAACTCCTGTGGGCCATTGTGGTGGGATTAGCAAAGGAGAACTCACTCCAGGAGGCCTGTGGGCATATCTCCACAAAGAATCAAACACAGGAAGGGAAGGGGAGGGGGGGTAGAAAGAAGTCCACATTCTTAGTTATCTACTTTATTACTTCTCAATATCGTAGGTCCGTTTCCTCCCAGCACTTTAATATGTATACCTTTTAGGGCATTATACACTCTGTGATTAGGTGGCATAGGCAGTGTTCAATCTGTAGTAATCTGTATGCATTTGTATTGTGAGCTGCTCCCTAATTGGTTTTCATCCAAGTAATCCCACAGAGAAAAAGGTTACATGCTGAAAAGGGCTGAGGGGAGAGAGTGGGTAAAAGGGGACTGTGAACTCTTTTCCTGGCCTTATTAGAAATGCTGCGAGCATCTGCATTAAAAGAGAAAAAGTCCAAATTTCTGAGGCTCTCTTAAGTCATGAATAAGCACATAGGATAGCGCAGTGCATACCCAACAAGCTGTAGAGACAAAATTTTTGGACAACTCCGCTGATTCCCGCACGAGGCAATGGCTTATATAACACGGATAGAATAATAGGTTAAAAGGGACACTTGGAGAGAAGCAGTTGGAAAAATAATTCACACAGAACAATTAAGCATTTGTCTTATCCAGAAACCTGGAATCTGAGGAGGAGTAAGCTCCGAGGAAACATTTTCATATGTGTTAATAATAAGGGCAACTATAATCAACTATATTTCTGGTTACTTCTTCTTACTATTGTCTTTATTTCCCATGGGCTCTTTGGATATTTTTGTTCATTTTAGCAACACGTCTATATATGTGCCGGAAATATGTAATGCATGTGTGACGTTCTGAGTCCGTCTGTCCCACCGTAATTAGGAGCGGGGTTTCCGTATGCACATGAAGAGGTTTTACTAATGGGATTTAAAAAGGAAGCTATGAGGCATTATTTTAAAGTTTTACAACATGTGATGAAAGCTCACCTCTCTGAGACAAATATTACATTTCAATTTTCATAAATATTGCAATTGTCTTTACTCGTTGAAAATAATGTCCATTTTTCACTTGCCATGGTTAGCTGGGCTGGCGCCGTGATTAGGATAATTTGTTTCCAGGGCACTATGGTATAGATAACAGATTGCACAAGGAGACCGGTTGTTCTTCATAGTTCCAGCTATAAAATGAGAATACCATGCTTGGTCATAGTGCTAGCTTTAAAAGTAATTATCATTTCCCAAGTCCAATTCTCTCTCAGAAAAGGAATCTGGAATTAGTCTTTCTAAAACAGGAAAAGAGACAGTGGTGTAATTGTTCTTCCTCCTGGGAAATATGCTTTTCCTTAACTACATAAAGCAACACAAAAACTTCTATAAATAATTACAGTAACAACATGCCATGCCAAGTAAATAAAAAATACACTGTATATTTAGAATTAAGAAAGTGTAAAAGCAGCACTTTTAAAACTGCATCATAGCACAGAATGAAAACACCCAGAGAATATGAAGTATATAAATAGGTACAACTCTTTACAAAATCTTACATTGAATTATTTTATCCTCTTCTAATATGTCAAGTGGCTTTTTTTAATGATGGCTTCACTAGAAGAATCATATTAAAAAGGAAAGAATATTTTCCTTCGAACAATCTTATGGGCTCAAAGGCCGTTTAACTTAGCTCGGTCATCTAGTTTATTTTGCATTAGAGGAACTTTTCATTTAATTTACCAGTCCATAATAGGTAACTTCTTTCAATATAGAGCTAAAGGTCATTATTATATGTAAGGAAAATTAAGGCGATGTTCCTGGTTGCCTTACAGTTCTCCTAGTTCAACTACTCCAATAAATGAACATGTACAACAAGCCGAAGGGCTTTTTATTACAAATTTAATTCATTTCTCTAGACAACTGTGAAATTTGCCATTGACATTAGTCATTACCCCAAGGCGAACTAAAAGATGATCTCAGTTAATAAATGATCCTTAACAAGGAACGCTCCTATCTCCTGTGATACTGTCGCAGGCACATTTTATTAATGCAGGACTTGCTTCCTGCCAGAACACCAGCATTCGTGACTCTTTGGTGTGCTTGTTTCCTCTTCCTGCTCCTTATATTAATAATTATGCAACGGGATAATTAGCAACACAAAGAGACAGTACCATGAGCTTGAAGCTAGATTTTCAGCACGTTAACCTTCTGGGAAATAAAGAACAGAAGCAAAGCGTCTAGCCAAATAACCAATGCAGGTTGATTTCACAGTGTGTAAAAGGCTAATTATCTGTGAAAAGTCTGACCTCAAGTAACAAAATTACAGAAATGTGCAGGCATTTTATTTTAAATAAAACTCAGAGCCACCACTTCATATTCTAAAGAAAACTGATGAGCAAATGTGCGA
This sequence comes from Myrmecophaga tridactyla, assembly GCA_004026745.1. Taxonomy (NCBI): domain Eukaryota; kingdom Metazoa; phylum Chordata; class Mammalia; order Pilosa; family Myrmecophagidae; genus Myrmecophaga; species Myrmecophaga tridactyla. Next base: position 51,757 of record PVIY010005965.1, on the reverse strand, counting down.
CAAAAAGATTTGAAACTTAACCAGAAATAAGCTCTGAAGGAAATGATGGTATCTGGAAATAAACATTAATCATCAATCTAGACACATGAGTAGGTAGGATAAAAAATAAACTCCTACTTCCTTTCCCTACCCCCAATGCACAGCCGTTACAATGAAAAAAAAATGCACTCTGTATGTGACAGAAGTAGGTTAAGTGTATTTTGTTTACTGGAGACAGGCTACAATAAAAAGCAGAAAATATTACTACTTCTTTACAGATACCATATGTAATTCATTCTGATATAGGAATATTTATCCACTAGCAGTAATAACAAACCACAATTTTTGTCATGAAAAAAATAAATTGTATTTGCAAAAAGCAAACACATTACAGAGTGTGTAAAAATGCAATATTCCCATTTTCTAGTCAGAGTTCCAATTTATTGAAGTAACAGAGCAGAAAATGCACTGACAGCTGTTACATTTTATTGCGAATTAGTATATACGTTTTATATCCAGTGAGCAAATGCATGATACATTGTATTCCAGTAATTGCCACTGGCTTTCCAAATGGAAACCGAATGATCTTAGTGCAATTACACTCAGGAGAGTACAAGGAACAACCTCTAGTTCTACATTATAGCACTTTGACAATACTAATATTAAGTATATTTTCGTTTTTAAAAAACATAAAAGAATTAAAAGGTCAAGCTGGATAAAGAAAAATAAAAAGTAGTGCTCACGTACATATTTATGTGGTTCCTTATTAATCCCCATTGACTGTTTTTTTATTTAAGTTACATGCATTAGAATATTGGCAGTTTGGAATATTCAGAAGTGTTAAGCAAGTTCCTCTCTTTTTGTCTCTCACTGTTTTTCTCTGTCTGTCTGTCTGTCTGTCTCTCTCGTATATTATACCAATACTTTTACTTTCCCAGATGGCTCCTCTATACCCCCTCAGCCTTAAAACACAAGGAGTTAAAGTAATGGGAACAGGGGACAGGGGTTGGAATACTTTCAAAAATGAGCTGTACACTGAGTTTTCACTTCACCCCAAACAGCCAAACCGTCTTTGGCTCACTCTCTTGCACTTCCCTGCAGCTTCTCCTCGCATGCATGTACATTTGCCACAGTCCTAAGGAGAGCACCATTTGTTTTCATAGGTTTAATGCTGATTTCATAGATCATCTTACTAATGCTTGGGACTGTTGGTTAACAGAAAAGCATTCCCCAACATTCTAACTGCTTTCCCAGTCAGTTTTAATTTATTAGAAGCATATTTCTCGCAGACTTTAAGCATCCTATATTTTCTTCCTCATTTTGCAAACCTTTCTTACACAGTTAAACCCTTTCACTGGAAGTCAGTCCTCTGACAGCTTCTCCACCATCAGTCTCTGGAGAAGCCTTGAATAAAGCCGGCTGTCTCCCCCTCTAGTGGTTACCAGCCCGCCTTGCAGCAAAGGGAAAGCACGGGCCTGCAGAGGAGTCACAGAGGGACGTTTGTGAAATTCTTTTGGCTTAGAGAGAAAAGGGAAAAATACAAAATCACTGCAGAAAATAAAATTTATCAAGCATTTAAAACAATATGCTAGTGGCAGCTACAGCTTAATCAACATCAACCTGCTGACACAGATTTACAATTTGAGCTAGTTATTAATGATTGAATTAACAGCATGTCAGAACTTGTATCTGGTTTAATAAAAGAAACTGGCTAATGCAACAGAACTGTAAACAACATGTAATAAGGCTTTTTCCCCTCCAAGCTGGCGTCTGAAATCCCATGTAGCTAGAACAAGAAAGAGCAAAAGCCACTCCACTGGCATTTTGAAGAACTGTCCCAGAGCAGCTCAAGACTCCCAAAGGACTCGAAGCTCAGTCAGTTTGGTGGCTTCTCTACAGAAGTACCATCTTCTTCATCATCATCATCAACAACAATGGCAACAAAGCTTAATGGCATCTCTCGCCTAGATGTCAGAAATAATTGCGTGACAAAGAGACCAGGCATAATGTTTTTTGCCGTATCATTGCTACATTAAAAAATATATGGAGTCTCATCCTAACCCCCACTTACGGCAGTTTTTAACCCCAATGTTGTTAAGAAACTTATAAGTGACACTTAAAACGTCTTCCTTTCTTGTTTTCCCATATAATGATTTAGGTTTATGAATTATAAAATCTCAAAATGTTAATGAAGCCTACTTCATCCAATGTAACATGCAAACACACTTGCTATTCCAGTCCGGGCTGGCCTTTTTTCTTCAGTAGAAAAGAAATATTAAGGTGCAATTCAGAGTATGAAACCTGCAAAAATGTACTGCAGAGTCTTAAGGTATTATGAGCAATGACTAACGTGGATCATGTTCTGTTGGTAATGATGTGGATCTAGCATCCCACACCACGCATCTGGCTCTCTGGGGAAAAGAAACATGTAAATCTATATGTGCCACACCTCTTTGCAACGTTTAGCTTCTCTCTTTTTGAGGGACAAATTTGAGGCATTAGTTTAAATTAATATTTCAGGAAACGAAGAGGAACTCAGTCATATTGATACTGGGAAGTAGGTATTAAAATTTAAGGAGTGTTTTTCCTTAAAGGAAAATTTGCTTTAAATTTTATTTAAAAATTGATAGTTATTAAAGTCACCAAATTGACAGCATCCAGTGGTTTCTTTTTTTCAACAGTATAACATAATATACAAATAAGGCAGGTTAATGAGAATCCTGCCCTGCAATTTTTAAAAAATGTTTGTAGATGCTAACTAGGGAAAACCAAGTACACTTATCTTCTGCTTCCCTAGAAAAGTCCTGGAGGGGCCCATCTGATCTCATCAGAGACGAACATAAGGTAGTTCCTTGGCGATCGGATTAGATCTGAGTGAATACGAAGCTTGGGGGAAATAAAATGAATCAGATACGGAAAGATGTACATGATCTGTCCCAACAGATTTTTCTTTTTTATAGGTAAAACCAAGTGGAAAGCCAAGTGATAATTTACTTCCTAACACAGGCTGTAGAATGAGATGACTATTTAGAATAACCAGCTTGTATTGTTTTTAGTTTTCATGGGCTTTTACAGCTACAAGCCAATGGCACACACATGACAGAGTATAGACAAGGGAACAGTGGCCCAGGGAGGTAAGGGGATCTACCAGTGTACTTGGTTAATTGGTGACAGAATATCCACCTTTCTATTGTTCTTTTCTGAACACGAAAAACTGTGAGTCTCCACAACGCATTTTGCAACAGTGAACTGAGGTGGGGTTTTAATTTCAATATTTCTCGAATATTCAATATGCATTATGGACCAACATTAGTTCGCACATGAACAGGAAATCTAAACCGATTTTAATATTTTCTTAGCAAAACAGGTTATGTAGGGATTTCTGAAATTTCTGAAACGACCACCATAAATTTTAAAGAGCACAAAGTAACTAATTTAATTTGTATTTCTGTAGATTTAGATAAAGACTTTCCATTATCACATATCAATCGTTGCTTGAAAATGCCATTTCACTGGACTAATGTTTAAGGGTCAAAGGTTTTATAATATAATTTTGATGAACTCAATCTCTCTTGATCGCTTTCTCTATCTGTGAAATAAAACCACATTTTGGTGATTCTTTTCTATAACTCTTTTACTAATATGAGAGTAGAAATACTCCAGGTATGAGAAAAGCCTACATTTGGGAAAATTGATAAATTAGATTGATCATCTTTTGCATATCTTAATTTGTAGTTGTATAGCTCCAAACAATTTGGAAAGTAGCCATTTCTTTATCTTTTGGGGTAAAACAGATTAAGCCCCTCTTGGAAGGACAATAGCAGCTCCTACAACAACTTCAGATAAGAGTTTATCAGAGACATTATTAAATGTGTTATGCACTTTGGGGACTCAATTTTGACCAAAATTCATTTGTTAAACTAATATTTATCATTTTGTGTCAGATTATAGTACTAATACTTGGAGCCATATTGTTAAGCAAAAACAAATCATTGTTCACAAACAAGAGGGGGAAGCAGATATGAATCAAATAATCATAGTTAATGTAGACTTATGCTTTCAAAAATGCCACAGTAGGGGAACAGATGGTGCTGTGAGATCTTATACAGGCAAGGATGTGCTAATCCTGGTCTCAGGAGTTACTGAAGGATGATCTTATGAGGTAATGAGATCCTCAAGATGGGTCGCAATAAAGGAAGGAGTGTGTGTGCATTTGCACCCACACAAGGGCATGCTTTGGTGTGACAGTGGAGATATGGGGAGAGCAATTTAAGCCTGGAAGACAGCACAAAGGCACCAGAATGGGAAAGACTCAGAGGAATGGGAAGAAGGCATGGGACTGGAGCAGAGAGAGTGGATGGAGGCAGATGAAACACAGTTTCAGTAGGGCCAGACCATGTATGCCCTTGGCGTCCTTTCTTTCTCAATATGCGGAACTTCATTGCAATAGAGATGAAAATCCAATAAGGTCTTTGAATGTGGGGTGCACATCCCATTCTGCTGTGGTGGAAAGAACGACTGAAAGGGTCAAGTGTGGGGCTGCAGGAAGAGCATACAATTGCCACATCATAGTCACAAATCCTCCAAATTGTGGCTTAGCACTGATTAGTGGTTTGTGTAGAAATAATTCTCTGGTCTTCTGAACTGATTTCAGCTTATTTTAAAAAGCAATTTAGAATTTAGATGGAACTACTGCAAATGTTTGATCTTCATAACAACCCTATTAGGTGGTTAGGTTGGGTATTTTTATTCTTTTAAAAACAGTCAAATTAATGGAGCAGTGGAAATTGGGACCCATGTCTTCAAACTCTTATTCGTTCTCCCTTCACAATTTAATAATAAAATGATATTTAATTAGTATACTGCAAAGATTCATGCTTCAGGGAGAGATAGTATCCTCATGAAATAGATTTTCTCTTTATTTTTTTAAGTTTTATTGGTTTGCCAGCTGTACATTCTTCATTTTGGCCTGGTAAGGAGATTAATGGGAGAATGTTTATTAAAGATTTTTCAAAGCTTCAATGGAAAAACCTACATGAGTACAAAGCTTCTATTTGTTTTCATCATCAGAATGTGGTTTTAGGGGCACCTAAGCTTGACTTGAATGCTTTCACTTCAAAAGATTGAGTACATATCATTTTTCTCATGGAGAAAAAAAAAAAGATCTCTAATACCTAGAACCTGGTTTGGATTAAATTGAGAGATATATTTAAAATATTCTTTTTCACATGCCACATTTTGAAATGAACTCTCATCTAATTTTATATAAATAATCCACCCTGTGAATCAAAACATGTTTACCACATCAGTGAAGAATGCCTATGGGACAAAAATATTGGAGAAATAGAATATTGCAAAACACAAAAGGTAGTTAAATTTATATAAAGATTGTTGGCTAAGATTGTGGTACTGCTTTCATAAAAAGGAAAAACTAGGTTTTACTGTTATTTATTCACTCAGTAATAAGTGCTTAGTACTTAAAAAGTACAGTTTTGGGCAGAGGGAGACATATAAAGATAATATAGTCCTAATATAAAAAAAGCTCATAAAGTATTTAAGGTTATAGTTAAAAGTAAGAAATTTATCTGTTAAAAAATATTTTTTAGGGTGGGCAACAGTGGCTCAGTGGCACTGATTCCCAGAGCCTGTCCCTGCAAAAAATGAAATATATAGATATAGCATATATATAAAATATATATATTATATATATATATATTTAACGCCAAGCATTATCCAAAGTTAGTGATTTAAAGCTGAAAACATACACAATTCTGTTTTCACGGAGTTAGTAGGACAGATATAAAATATTTCCCTAAGGATTGAAAATATCTTATGATGATATAGTATATAATTACAAATTAATTTAAATTACAAATCCTCCACAATTTTTGAAGTGTCATGGTTAGTAAACGTCATAAACTTGTAAGGAGTTCTTTTGTCCCCCAAATTAGCAAAAGTCCAGCATTATGCATGTTTCCCCTCACAGTATTATAAGGGTCATTGAATGTCAAGTGTTACTAAAAATAGAAATTGGTGAAAGTAGGGGTAGTATGAGTGTTATGAGATTATGAGGTTGATAAACATCTTTGGTCCGATTTTAGTTTTAGTTTTGGTTCTAAGAGCACTTTATATTCTCTCCCCCAACACTTTCTCTTTGATTCACATTATCTTAATCAACTTCCCACTAAGTAATGTTTTTATTCAAATACTAACAAAGGAACCACATTTAAACGTGTGAAAGCCCATCTTGAGCAAACCCTCGACATCATTGGAAAAAACACACAAATATACAATACTGATACTTTGTCACAAACTGCAGGAATGAGACATGGTCCTAAAATATTTTGGTAATTTAGTACCCAAAGTACTAAATTAAAAAAATAATGGTTAATAGAATTTTTGTTCTCACTCAAGCTTTGCTGCTTCCATTTATCCTTTCGTTCATTCATCCATGATTTCACCCATTTCTCCATTCAGTTAGTCAATGAATATCAATAAACTTTACAATGTGGCAGGCACTACAACAATTGTTGAGGGCTACAAGGATGAATATGACTTAATGTCTGTCCTCCAGGAACTCATATTCCAATGCAAGAGACAAACAGGCAAACAAATAATTACAACGCAACATACGGTTATAATAGAGTTCTGCACAAAGCATGATGAGAGCAATAGAAAGAAACGTTCTATCTCTGCCCTAAAGAGGAGATTGATGACCTTGAAAGATACTCTAGATACTTTGTATCAGGAGACTAAAAGGGGGACAGTGGACAGGTGAGGGCCACTCATGTCCAGGAACAAGCCTGGAGGAAAACACAAAGTCACAAAGAATATAGCACCTTTTGGCAAAGAGTGTTGTTTTATGAAGCTGAAGCAGAGGAAATGTGGCAGTCTTGTGGTTCTGAGACAGTAGTGTGTTGGCTTGAATTATGTATCCCATATTTGACATGCTCTTGGTCTTGATTTGCATTTCTGTATGTGTGCAAGCATTAAAAATAAGATATTTTGAAGATGTTATTTTAGCTTAGGAGGTCCTCAAACATTTAAAAAAAAACTTTTACTGTGAAACAATATCAAACATTCAGTAAAACTGCGAGTACAGTGCAAAGAACATTTTTTCCTGAACCTTTGGAAGGTATGTTGTTGACCCAATGCCTCATTACTGCTGATTATTTTAGTGTACATTTACACCAATAAGGACACTCTCCTTTATAACTACAATACCATCACAAAAATCAGGAAATTAAGATTGCTATATTATTATCATTTAATTGGTAGGCCCTATTCAAGTTTTGCTAACTATCCCTCCCAAAATTTTCTTTTATAAAAGGACAAAGTCCAGAAACACATGTTGCATTCAGTTGTTATGTTCTTTGGTTTCCTTCAATCTAGAATATTTTTTTCATTATTTCCTTGATCCTCATGACCCTGACACTTTCAAGATAATAGGCCAGTTATTTTGTAGAATGCCCTCAATTTGGATTTGTCTTATGATTCTTTATGTTTAAAAGCACATTTTGCAACTTTGGGAAGTATGTCACTGAAGTGATGCAGTGTTCTCTTTGCATTTTATCAGGTGACATGCAATTTTAATTTGTCCCATTATTGCTGAAGTCCGCCAGACTTCTTCAACGTAAAGACACTCATTTGCCCCACGCAATTTAACATGTATTTTTTGAAGAGGTAGCTCGAGACTATAAATATCACACTCCTCATCGAAATTCCTATGTAGTAATTAATTTTCATAGAGATTCATGGATTGCTCATTTAATAAGCAAGTTACAATCTCCTATATTCATTACTTAATTTTGATAATCAAATTGTAATATAATTTGGCAAGGGAGAGACCTATCAAGATAGTTTCTGTGTTATTTTGATAAGTCACAATCATTTGAATGCTTCCTTGCTTCCTGGAATAATCAGATAGGTTCCAAGTTCATCTTATCATTTTCCTGCCCCAAGAATGGGTTCATTCTTTTTTTTTTTTTTTCTGGAGAAAGGTATTTAGCAACCAAGGTCTAGGGGCTAGGCATGCACATTGCTTTTGGGGCAACACGTCTTGAAAGTTCTATCTCTGGACAAAACATTTATGTATGTATAGCTACACAATGAATATGAGGTCTCACTGATATCTCCATTTTAATCCAACATCACAGAGCTTTTTCTAATTTTCACCTTTTCTATACGTTTAACTCCCTTTCAAACAGTGTGGCAACTGCTACCATTGTCCTCATTATACTTATTTGTTCTATTGCCCTGTAGCTGATTAATCTAATGCCACCATTTCCACATGACCCCCTCACTGTGCACTGAGAATCATATCTGGCTTACTGCCACCACCCTTTCCCAGCCCTGTGTTTCCCTTTTGTTACCCTGTTCAAGCTTCAGTATTCACCGACATAAATCAAACACCTTTAAACAAGGTCAAACTTGTGTTTTTGGAAGGATGAGCTTGGCAGCAGTGTCACAAAGTAAGGGCAGCAGAGGTTAATACTGTAGCATCGAAAAAATATTTAAGGTTCTAATTCAGACAAGATATGATGAGGACAGTGAAAGGGAAACAACTCAAGACAGAGATCGAAGAGAAAATACCCCTAAGTGTGGTGAAATAGAGAAAGTGGTTGACGAAAATTGTAAGGATCATAATTTGAGGAACTAAGTGAATTTCTCAAAGTTAAGAATATAGGACAGAGATAAGGTTACTATTTTTTGGTAGGTTTTTGTTTGATTTTATTTTAGAGGAGGAAAAAAGACCAGAATTTTAGATTTGAACATGCTAAGCATGAGATGTTGGCAATAGCATTTTTCCTTTGGAGTGAGCTAAATAAATCCCTGGTTGTATTGGCTTGGGTTAAGGAGTGGGTGAAGTTTAGACATCTTGCAGTGGCAAAGTGAAACAGAGTAATTGGTTTTATTCTGTTAAGAAACTTTTGATCATTTCTTTGTTGATTTCAGGACCTTAATTTATATTCTCTTCTCCTAGGTAATGGCAATTACAAAATACCCTTTCTACTTCCTATTTTTTTCTTTTATTCTCTCTTTCACCTTCCCATTTTGTTTCCCTTTTAGGTTGGTGGCTAAGGAGACAAAAAGCTGGGGTTGAGGATAGAGAAGAAATGAGAAGATCATGAGAACCATTCCAGTTACATTTTTTCTTCTTGAGTCTGTGTATGTCTGCAAATATATTTGTTTCCTATTGCTACTGTAACAAATTGACACAAACCAAGTAGCTCAAAACAACACAAGTTTATTATCTTGCACTTTAGGAGGTTGGAAGTCTGAAACAGGTTTTAGAGACTAAAATCAAGGTTTGGTCAGTGCTGCATTTTTTTTTCTTCTAGGTTCTCTAGGGGGAATCTATATCCTTGCTTCTGATTTCTAGAGGCACCCTCTGTCCTTGGCTAGTGGTCTCTTCTACCATATTCAGAGTACATCACTCCAATCTCTGCTTCTGTCATCCTATCTCCATTCTTTATGACATTGACCCTCTTGTCCTCCTCTTATAAGGATCCTTTTGATTACCTTGGGCTCACCTAGATAATTCAAGGTAATTTCTCATCTTAAGATTTTTAACTGATCACAATTACCACATCCCCTTTGTCATGTAAGGTAACATATCCACAAGTTCCAAGGTTTGGGATATAGGCATCTTTGAGGGACCATTATTCTATCTACCATACTAATGAAAACCAACTTCTAAACTAACATTATTCAGACACTGGAAAAGGAAAAGCAGAATATTCTCCTTAGTTCTTAACAAATCTCATCCTAGATGGAAGTAGGAAAATTAGTAAACATTTATAGAAAAGAATTTTTAAGTAGAAATGAGGGCACTTTTGGACTGGAGTCAAATTGAGACGTACTTACATGGTACAGCATTGATATTTCAATACACCAAATGAATTCTGCATTATACAAGCAATACAAAGAGAGTGCACGTTGGTGATTATTTACATTTTCCATGTGAATGCAAATAGTCAGAAAATAGGCTGTGAAATGTTAGAGCCTTAAAGAGGTCTCTGAAAACCATTGCACATGGCAGTTGAGATTCAGGAGTGCACACATTCCTAAAGAAATATCTGAGGAAAATCGAGAGGCTTAACTATGGTGTGCATATGATTCTTATGCCCTAAAGATTCTACTGAAATGTTAACTAGCTTCACATTAGCAGATAACGCAACCTTGATTCCGTAGGTCATTTTAACTAGAATACTATTCTCTACACTATGGAAACTAGTACAAAATGAATAGGGTTGTAACCTACCCACACGCCTCAATGTATCATTGTTTATCTTAACACTATAGGAATATGATGTTTATTGTTAAACTTAAAAAAAATTGAGATTAGACAAAGGGAAAACAGGGTTGCCTGTTTATCCTAGGGAGTAGAGATATTATTTAAACAGTTTTTGCAGCTCTGAAATACAAGTTTTTTAGTTGTAATTTTATTTTGCATCATTGACCTTAAGATTAATAGCATAATTGGTTATAGAGTAAGGAAACAGAAAGCTGCAATGACTAGAATTTAGTCAAGACCAAGTCATTTTAGATTATCTTCAGACTTTTTTCCATCTTTTTGATTTGCCTACTTGATATTGCTATCATTTTTCCCCATAATTTTAACTCTTTGTGTGCCTGTGAGAAATAATAAATAATAATTGTAATAATAATAATAAACAATATCAGATCAATTCCAGAGTATGAACTGAGTTATTCTTAATAATGATTATTTTTATATTATTGACGGTAATTAAATAAGAGTAATACAATTATAGTTGACATTTTTTGAGTCTGCCTTTACATATAATAATTAGCGCTAAATACTAAAAAGGGCAATTTTTCATTGACTCCTTAAAATAATCCCAGGAGACAGATACTAATTCTCTTTGTCATTTTTTGGTTAGACTTAAGGGTTTAATTAATTTGCCAAGGCTCATAGAGAAGGTAAATGCTAGAACCAGAAATTCAGCCAAGTCTTTGACTCAAAATATGGTTGTGTGTACACTTGTAAACTTGTAACTTGTAAACAATGATTTTGTAAACTGGAAAGAATGAGTGTTATAGATAACGACAACAAGGATTTTAAGGAACCCAGTTATACAACCACAACAAATGTGTATCAACAGTAGCAGGAGAGCACCTGGGAGCTTTGTGGATATGCTTTGTGAGATATTGCTCTTAGATATATTGCTTAGACTTTGTGTGCAAGTTTTCCTTTCTTTCCAGCAAGACTCTGCCATTAGGAGTTATATGAGTGCTAATTATAACTCAGACATTGATGAAGGCAAAAGAAGAACAGGAATCACAGATGTAATACAATGACAGAAAATGAAATTGTAGAAGAGAGAAAAAAAGAGGAAGAAGGAAAGAGTTTGGGGAGATGGGAAAAGGAGGAAAGAGGAAAAGTCACTCTTTTTGGCTCTCCAAATCATTTATGATCACTGACTTTTGTGTAGCTGGATTTGATAGCTTAGGAATGGAATGAAGTGACCACTGTGGACAGATTTCCCAGGCAGTCAATATTTTTATAATCTCTTCATTCTTTCCATATGTAATGTGCTAACATAGCTAGATAAATGATTTCTTAAATGCTGCTTTTGGTGCTGAGACTCCATAATATTCCTAAGTAGTTAGAAGGACAATTTAATGTTTTGCAAAATTAAAGTAGTCACTATTTCTTTCATCAAAATGTACCCCACTGATGAAATACATGTAAATATTTTGATCACAATCTGGATTCTAAATGTGGTTTTTCAGTTTCCTTTTCCTTTTTATAACCACTATACCTGATTTTCTAGAAGAGGACAGAACTTCCTCTCCTATACGGATAACTTGAAACAGACTCTGAATTACCACTATCCCATTACCACCACCTCCTTTGACACAATACGTGCCATTTACTGGATTCAGACCAGGTGGCAGCTTCCTAACTGAAATCAATATGTATTTAAATCATACACATGCTATAAGTTATTTGATGGTTTCAACCTGATGAAACATCATGTTTAGTATGTTCATATGATTTTATAGGAACTTAATTGAGTATCATCTGAGAAAATTAGCTATTTGGGCAAATGTAAATTACTGGTCACCTTAAGATTACTGTTACATAAGGATTGAGAAAACATTTTAGCATGTCAGTCTTTAACTTCAACTCCTGAGTTTTAGACACTGTGGAAAAATGTAAGAGTCCAGCATTAGCATCTGACACTCCTTTTGTTAGCTCTTTGACCAAGGGCAAGTAATATATTTTTTCTGAGCCTCAGACTCCAGAATACGAATTTTATTGGAAATGTTTGATGGCTTAATGGCATTAAAAATAATTTTGTTCCCTCTCAGTATCCCTCCATAAGAAAGCTATAGTCAAATATTTTGGGAAAGAAGAGTTTAGAAAACTATAGCAAATCTTTGGGTCCAACATTTAGCTTCTACTACCAGGCTGTGTGATGTTGGGGAAGTCATTTAAGTTCTTACAGCTTTATTTCCATGTGTGTGTGCATGTGCATATGTGCGTGCAAAATTTATACAACAGTACATTATACATAGGTTCTGTGATGATTTAAAGCTAGAGGAAAATATAGCTGATCCACATATTGGCTCCCATTTCTCTTCCCTTCATCTAGCCTCCCAAAAGGAGTAAATAGCAATGGGAAGTTTACTTGATTTCCAACATGGAGAACTTTCGCCATGGTGGAAAGGCCGAGCTAATCGTGCAGATTCCTTCACCACACAGCATCATCGAGAGTGCAACTTGCTTGCAGTTGGCAGTTCTTCCCGGAACTGTTTGGACAAGTCCCTTAACTGCTGTGAGCTTCAGTTTTACAATCTGCAAACAGATGTGTGATGTTTGCTTTTCTACTTCGGAGTGTTGCGAGTGCATCAAATGCAGAAATGTAACAGAAATATCTTGAAAACTCTAAAGCATTATAAATGATAAGAAACAATTATAATAAAGCTTCAGCACTGTTACATTGTTCTGAAGTCATGGCATTGAAGAAAATAATTTGGAAATATATTACTGAACATATTCATTTATATAGAAACATTTTGGATATTTCCCACAATGCTTTATAATCCAACTTATTTAATGAACATTATTTTCTTTTTCCCCTCACTATGCAACCTCTGCAGGGACCAATATCATTTCCACTCCAAACTCCATATATATATGAACGATAGCTGTGCTCGATCCACCCACTCCCCACCAGGAATGGTCTACTCTTTCCTTGACAAGGGGACGCTTTCTCATCTTGTCTTTGCTGACCTCACAAGACATGACTGGATTTCTTGTCATCTGGATTGCTTCAGCATTTTGAGTCCACATCAGGCAATTTAACACTTGATTTTATTTTAAAAATTCAATGAAAGAAAGCATAAAGTCAAAAGTTCCATTTATTTCAGTGATAGAGCAAGCTGGAAAAAAGAGTAGGGAATAAAGGGATTTCTATTAAGGATGGCCTACCTCACCAGAAACAGGCCCATCAACCATGAGGTTTTTATTTATGTTTCCTTTCCATTTCTGGAGGGCAAATATATATTCAAACCCCTTGATGTTACAAGTACAGAGTTGCCATAAATCACTGGTGACGTCCTGGAACCAAGTTTTTTAGGGGCGCCAGAAGACTGACTGAAGGATTATTTTCATTGATAGCTCAGCATTGAGGAAAAAATAGGAAAAACAGGGTATTTCAAGATATGTTTGTCAAGAAGAATAGGGAAAACACCAAAGCATTTTTAGTATCTGAGTTCACGTGGCTGAAATAATTTTCTAAAGATTTCTTCTGCGTATATAACTAATGCTAAAATTTTATGTGATTTTCTAAAAGTAAGCACACCATAGTTTAAACACGCTGAAGATGTTTTCCACCATTGGAGAGGTGACCTAATACATTGAAAGAGTGTGCACTTTTGCACTTAACTGTCTGACCTAGAGTAAAAAATTCAGCTTGTCCAACTCTCATTTTCCTGATGTAAAATAGGAATAATAATGTGCATCTCATTATCACTGAGAACTGCAGTAGAGTCTACATGGAAATATGAGCCTACACTGCCTAGTGCTTGTTAACAATTACATCTTCCTTATCTTTCCTCTCTTTGGGATTCTACATATATATATGGATTCTACAACTTTCCTTTAAAAAGGAACACATAAAATTTATAAAAAGTATTATAATTCATTATGGAGGAGTACCTTTAGTGTATGAAACACAGTTTTCTACTTATTATCAAACATTGAGTTCTTTTAAAACAAATGATATAATGTGTAGCTTGACCAAATAGTAACTAAGACAACACACAATAATAAGAAACACTGTATAAAAAATTGAAGTAGCATCCTTGGTTGGGGTTGGGACACTTAGTTAAATAACCTTGCAATGGTGGGAATCTACGTTCTCCACATGGACTTTGCTGGCATGGGTGTAGGTGGGGCCACTTTCTTTTTTCTGTGGTGTTTGGCTGGTGTAGAGCATTATTTTTATAAAAGCTTTTTGTTTGGTTAGGCTGTCCTTGGTCTAGAGAGAGAGCAGGCTTTGGTTGGGACATTTTGGTGTGCACCTCCTGGCATATCAGGATTGCTGGCTTTTCAGTTCCATGCCTGGCACTTATATAACAAAAGAAAAACCCAGGGATCTTAAACTGCTATGTTATTCATCTGGTCCTGAGCTCCCTAGAGGGGCCTTCCTTCTTTCCACCTCTCGGAAGCTTCTTACATTTGTTTTATAGACAATGTCCTTTAAGTTGTACTTAAGGGTATCTTTATCCCATATTCCCAGAAGAAGAAGTGCAGATGGATATGTTTCAACAAGGGAAATTTAGTTCCTTCCGTTGGATATCTTGTATTTATTTATTTATGAATCCAGAATGTATACATTTTCAAAATCATGCAATATTGGAATCATGCAATATATAATCATGTGCATCTGCTAATGTTTTGCCAGAGATCCCCCTCTCGGGTTGCATGCACAGAGATCATCCATCTTCACTGCTAGGATTTTCTTGTATGAAATGGATAAATCATTTATCCATTCTTGGGTTGATGAACATTTGGGTTGCTTCAAAGGTTTGACTATATGGAATAATGCAGCTTTGTAAGTATTTTCCCATTCTTTGTGAATGTTCATATTTATTTCTTCTAGGTACACCTAGGGTTGGAATTTTTTTACCATAAGGTACATTAAGATAGTCACATGTAGTCTATAAGCTTTAAAAGAAACTACCAAATATCAATGCCAAATTGGTACACCAATTTATAGTACAATCAGAATTATTCCAGAGTCCAAGTTGTTCCCCATTCTTTGCCAGAAACTGGCATTATCGGTACTTTTAATTTTAACCATTCTGTTGAGGTATCTCATTGTGTTTTATTTTTCATTCCTTTGATGCCTAAATAAATTGGTCGTTTTTAATATGCCATAAGAAAAACAAAAACATAGAAACAAAACAATAAGAAACCCTATGTATAAGTGCTATATAAAGAAATGGATGTCAGGTGCATGGGTGTTTCAGTGGTAGAATGCTCGCTTTCCATACGGGAGACCTGGGTTCAGTTCCTGGACCATGCACTTGAACAAAAAAAAGGAAGGAGAATGATATCAATTATCCAGGAAAATAATTGAACCTGAACTTGGAAGGTCAGACACAGGTATGTAGGAAAAATGTCTCCCTCAGTTCTTGTCTTAGAGCTGGACGAAACAGAATCTAGCCATTCTTGAGTGTAGTAAAACAGAATTTCCCTCTGTCAGGCAGAGGCAGGCTAGGAACTATGCAAGAAACCAAAATACGAGCCAAGCTATTGTGCATTTGTTTGTTCATCAAATATCTGTTTAGATCCTACTAGAATAGGTACCGGTTCAGACACTGGGTAGCAGTGGGGAGTAAGGCAGGTATATTTCTACCCTCATGAGCTACAAATATTCTAGTCCTATTCTATGAGTGAGTTTCTTCATTGTTCATGTTACCCTTTGTTGGCTTTCCTTTAGTTGTCTTTCTACTTTTACTGAAGTCATATTTAAATCTTTCAGCTTAGTTTTTCTAATCCACAGAAAAGTAAAGAAATGTAAGGAAAGCTCATGGACCAGAGCTCTTCTTCTTTGATGCCTCAATAATTAATGGTCAATGTTCTGTCTTCTGGAAAGGGGAAAATCATTTCTATGTACCAGCTAAAAGACCTAGATGGCCTTTACACAATAGAATTTTCTCCCCATTAAATCTTTGGGTGATCCATGATTTTTTTTTTTCTTTAGGAAAATGTCAGTATTCCTCAAGACAAGTATTAGGTGGTACACTGGTAGGAATTAGTGTCAGGAACATAAAACTGGGACAATAACCAGAGGTTTTTCAAAGTATTAAGGTAATAAAATATATGATTTGTTTTTTTATTTTTGTTACTGCATCTAAAATAAAATCAAAGGATTAGGGAAGAGATTCTGAATTGGGATGCACAAAGAGATTTCAATATATTTGAAATGTATGGCCAATTTGTGTCTGTGTGTGTGTACGTTTTTCCAAAGTACAGAACTTCGATTGGATTCTAAATGTGTTTATGATACTAAAATATTATAGGACACTGGGCACAGGGCAAATATTAGAACTAACAGTGGGTTACTAGTAGTTGATAAATCATCCATAAATTATCTTTTCTTTGTTTTATGTTGCAGAAATGGTTGCAAGACTGAAGATTAAAATAATAATTGGTAAACTGAATTGAAAGGCAGTAGGGGAGGAGATAGCCAAATTACATTTAAGGCTACTACCTCTGAAAAAATCTATATCTGGCTAATCAGAAAAATAGCAAATATTTCCTAGTATTGGTAAATGAAATGAAGGAATATGACTAATTGTACAGGTACCATGCAGATGGCAATAGATAAATTCCACTGCCCAAAGTGAAGGAATATTAAGTCACCAAGCTGTAGATAGATGGGCTTGACAATCACCCAGAAAAATATACTAAATTGGATTCTTCCGCTCATTTATTATTATCTAGGTCATGATAATCTCATTTCTTTTTTAATTTATTACTCTGGTAGTAAAAGAAAATTTGGTAGACAATGCATATGGCTTTCAGCAACATATTTGGCAAGTTTTCATATTCCTATAGGGCACCTACTTATATATTTAGGTTGCCTTATTAATGCTTTCAGCGATCATGCCCAAACAGTACTGATTAACAATCTGATTCACCTGGAGGAAGGCAAATCAGTGCTACTTCACAGGGCTCCATCATGGAATTTGAGATGCTGAACAGCAGTTTGATGCTGAGATACACACAGAATATGACAAAAAGCAGATCTGAAAAATATTAGGATATGGGGCAGGCCATGGTGGCTCAGCAGGCAGATTTCTTGTCTGCCATGCTGGGGACCTGGTTTTGAATCCCGGTGCCTGCACATGCAAAGAAAAGAAGGTATTAGGATATGAATTATTTTTGTATTGGCTTTTTATATATTTTCTTAATATATTAAGATTCAATCTTTTCTTGTCATATTTGATGTTAATTTCCATTATACATTGTTTAAAAACAATTTAATCTGTGATTTTTTAGCTCTGAACTGGTTTTTATACAATTGGATATATAATTCTTACTGCTTTTATATATAGCCTTTTTGTGTGTTTCCTCATTTCTTTTTCCCCTCCACCCATCCACCCCCTAGGTAAGCTATGTTACAGCTTAGATATTTCTAATTTTTCCCCTGTGCTCATGAAATCATGTGCAGGCATATCTATGAATATATTTATACACAGGAAATTTTTCATTCTGTGTTTTAAATATAAGATCATATGGTATACGCTTATTGCATCTTGCTTTAACTTGGACATCTCTGCAAGTGGACTGGTAAAGCCTGAAATCAGTTTTTACCATTATTTAATCAAGCATTCTGTTTTCTTTTCTTATATTTGTTTGTTTCCATTATACACAATGCTGCAATTAGCATTCTTGTGCTTTTCATTTATCCACTAACGGTTTGGGACATATATGTTTGGTTTTAAAAGATCTGTCAGATTGTTTTGTAAAAAGTCTGAAATTCTAGTCAATTTTGCTAGCAATATAGGAGAAGACACCGCTCCACTGCTATGCCAGGAATTTGGCGAAATTGATATTTTTCTCTTTTCTCAAAGTTTCTTAATCAATAATTAACAATTGTGTATTTTAAAAGATATAACACCAATTGTGTATACACAATAAAAGTGTGGAAAATCATTCACAAAGCAAAATATGAGAATATTTATAATAAACAATGAATGCTTGCAAGAAGGCATATTAAGTGGACAAAATATTACAAAAGTCATTCACTGAAGAGAACATCAAATTAATCAACAAAATATGAAAAATACTCAAATTTTTAGGTCAGGGAAATGTAGATTTCTAGCACTTTTAAGCTTATTAACTCTGTTATTTCAATACTTTTCTTATTCATTATAGGTTCACCCTCCATTATTCTCCTTTTAATAACTGAATTATTTTTCTAATTTTTATTATGAAATTATTCAAGTACACAACAAAATTTGAAGAATTTTCCATTAAATATCTACACACCCATCATATAGATTCTACTATTAACATTTTATTATTCCACCTACTTTATCACATATCTACCTATCGATCTGAAATTAATTTGGTTCTCTGAGTCAAGGCAAGTTTTCAAATAATTAGCATTGTCCTTGCTGTGGCATTCATTCTGACGGCTCTGTTACCATATATAAAGTTCCTCTTCTACTGAGATCTAAGTTATTCTCTTTCATCAGTTTTACTATCTCTTCTTGTGCCAGTCAGATATTAATTTAATAATAGTATATTTTAGCTTATGATAAAGTTAGTTTCCTGATACTGTGCTTTTTGTGAACTATACTAGATACGCTCAATTTTTAAATCTTCCAAATGAAGTTTGTAATCTTTGAGAATAATTTTGAAAGGTTTACATAATTCTGCTGAAATTTTATTGGATGTACTTTAAACTCATAAACAAATTAGTGACCTTGTTTTTCTTTTCTTTGATTTCTTCTTTTCTTCCCCTTTTTTCTGCTTTCCTCTCTTCTTCTCCCTTGTCATTCTTCTACTTATCTTTTTCTCCCTTCTCCCTTCCATTTCTTATTAATGCTTATTAAAAAATGTACACTTTCTTATTTACTCAATCTTTATTTTATATCTATCAACAAAAATTTGTAGTTTCTTTGTATAGGCACTCCAAATATTTAAATAGTTTACTGAATATTGTACATTTCTTATAGTATGGTGAATTGAATATTTTCTTCTTATATGTCTTCTAACTGAATAAGATTTAAGAAGGTAATGATTTTTACCTATATCTTTTACCCATTTATCATGCTAAATTATCATATTCTAATAGTTTTTAATTAATTATCTTAGGTCCTACAATGTACATACTGTATATATGTAATTATGTTTTTCTAAAACAGTATTTTCTATATTTCCACTTTAATCAATTTGGTTTATTTGTTTTTTGTTTATAACAGACGATAGAATTTCAGAACACTATTAAATAATAATGGCTATATATTAGGTATATTTGTTCGACTAGTTCCAAATTTTAAAGGGACTGTTTCTTATGTGTTAATTGATGTTGACTTTTGTTTAGGAAAAATAAGCTGTATTATGTGAATGAGACATCTTCTTCTTAGTTTTCTGAACAAAGATTTTATAAGCGTGGGTGTGAATATCATTACACATAATTTTGGGCATTCATTACAACAGTTCTCAGTGGATGGCTAATAGACTGATGGATGTTTGAGTGGATGGAAGGACCAAGGTAGAAAGATGACTAAACTGGTCAACAGATGGACATCACACAGACAAATATCGGGGACTGATTTAGAATGATCTACATTTGAATTCTATTTCCAGCAAGTTGCATGGCTTTGGGAAATTTACACTGACGGCTAAATTTATTCATGTACACCATGAGATAACAATGCCTCCTTTATGTGGTCAAAGCAGCTAATGCAGGCTAATCTAGCAGATGGCCTAGGACATAACATGTCTGCAAAATTATTGGACATATTTTTGTGATATTAATAGATGTCCTGTGAGGTATACTGTTCTTTCAGTAACTTATTGAGTTAGATTTGGTAATGATTACTTTTTAGTTTTCACATTGCTATTTATTAGCCAGAATAGTCTGTTGTTTCATGGGTTTCTCTTCCAAGGCTTCAATGACATTGTCCATCTTTTGTTGATACCTGTTTTTGTTTGCTCATTTGTTTCCTTAAGGTTTGGGAACAGTTAATAACTAATAGTACTTAGCTATTATTGAAAAGAGAAAGAATCTACTCGTCTAATTCTCTAAGTATAAAGTATTTTCTTTAAGGACGTATTTAACAATATTTTGATTAAAATAACAGGTATTTATACATTGTAGCTTTCTATGTCTCCTTGGACCAACTGCACAACGTACATTTTGTAAGTATTTTCAATTTTTTTTTATCGGATTCATATTAAGTGTTGTTTCTATATGTTATACCTAATCCCTGTATCTTCTGTTCTCAATATTTGTATTTTAAATATGCATTTTCTCTGTTTTTAATAAATAAATGTATCAAGTATTTATGATTTTTTTTTACAGGAACTACACCAAATTCTTTTTTTTTATTGTTCTTGTTCAATAATTATTGTTTGGGTGTTTGTTATTTTCTTTCTCTTTTTATCTCGCTTTTTTCTTCACTTTTCTTGTTTTCCAAGGGGGATCAGTTGAGTTCTCATTTAATCTGTGGAACTGAATACTATTTCATCTTTTTCTTTAACAATAAAAAAAAATCACAGTAATGAGTAACACTTTGTGGTAAATGATCTTAGGTCCTAGAATATAAATGCTCTTCTGAAATCTTATTTTCATAATTTTCAAAGGTATTTTTTCATTTCCTCCAGAACTCATAGTTATTTCACAAAACAGGTGTTAAATTTTTTTTTGCATGTGCCATGGACATTTGTTAATTTCTTTTACTAGTTACTATACATAATGAATTGTAGTCAAAATTTGTAGCCTGCAAAACTTTCAGCCTAGGATATATTTTGAAGTATTTTTGCCCATTGTATGGTTAATTTCTCATGAAAGTTTTAGAAGATGTGCTTTCCCAAGTATACAAATACATTAACCAGAAATTATTTACTATATTTATTATGTTATTCAACTCTTCTGTGCCCTTATCTCTTGTGGTCAATCTGTTAGAGTTTGAAGGGAGTATGTTGGAGCTTTATATTGCATTTATGTCAATTTACTGTTGTGTATATTTAGTTGCTATTAGATATCATGTCTGCTCTTGCTGACTTCCAACTAGGAGGTTTCCCTTTTTCACTTCATGTGATTCTGGTGACACTGTCAATCTGGGATCCTGTTTCATCTCGCCAGCCAATGAAGGGACCCCATAACCACAGGAGTCTTAAGAGCCAGCACAGCATGTGCACTGATTTTCCGTAACAGGCCACCTGCCGGTGAGAACAGATGCCAGCCATAAACACCAAGGAGGCCTGATTGATGCCCGCCCAGCCGAATTTCAGCCGTGCCCATCCCCCTGGTCCAGGGGACACTTCGTTCAACCGGAAGCACCTAATGTCATACCAGGAGCTGCTCTTACTGCTTTGTCTTTTTACGGGATAATGAGATGTAGAGGCCATATAAAAGGGAAGCTACCTGAGAACATCTTTCTCATAATGTAGAGAAGGCCAGCCAGAATGAAACAAGAGAGAGGGAATCTGAGTGAAAGAAGAAATCAAGCACACAAGGGAGTAAGAGTGAAGGAAAGAATGAAAATGAGAGAGGCTCCTTGTGGTGATATTATTTGAACAACTAGATCCATCTATGCCTGATTCTCTGAATTTAAATTACGTGAGTCAAAACATTTTCTACTACAATTTGTTTCATTTCTAGCGAGTAAAATTAAGTGAAATTAAGATTTTCCACTAATTTAACTTAATTCTATCAGACTATTCAAATATATGTAACATAATTTAAAGCTCATGAAACCACCACTCATACAAAACAAATGTATTTTGCCATATTTAATGCATCATCAGTATAGATAAAGAAGGATTTGAGTACCTTCCCTATTTTAGCCCCTTCCTTTCCTAGAGATACATACTCTAAAAATGGTATGCATTTGTCTAATCCATGTTTTATGCTTTAATTCATTTGTATAATCCACATGACGATTAGCATTATTTTTAAAGTTTATATAATTGATATCATATTGAATTCTTAATTCTGCAACTTTTCTCTCAGTATCATGTCTCTCAGATTACATCATAGCATTCAGACATGTCTGTTCATTGTCAGTGCTTTGTAGTACTTCTTTTCATGAATATAGCATATTTTCCCTACTGATTCCTACACTTTTTCCAGTTTTTTATTACATACAATGCTGCAATAAAAATTCTTGCAGTTGTGAGAACTTAAGATAAAGTTTGAAGGGAAATTGTTCAGTTGTGTGCTATGTTCATTTTCAATTTAATGAAATTTTGACAAATTGATATGAAGTAATCAAATTATTTATTTATTTATTCATTTGCTGTTTTTAGTTTTTAGTTTTGTTTTGGTGGGTGCATGGTCCAGGAACCAAATCCAGGTATCCCACATGGAAAGCAAGTATTCTACCACTGAATGATCCATACACCCTTTACGGTAGTTTTGAATCTAATACTGTGTGTGAAACTTCCATTGCCCCACATCCTTCTAAAAAATGTAATTGCCATGTAAAACGTCACGAAATAGAAAGTTTGCTGTTTTAGTTCATATCTTTCAGTTTCTCTTTACTAGAGATTTTGAGTTTCTACTTATGTGTTTATTAACCATTCAAATTAGCTCCTTACAACACCTGTTATTTTGCCATTTTTATATTTCGGTTATTTAACTTTTGCTATTACGAATTTTAAAAGATCATGAAGACAGGACACAACTTCATAAAATGTGTTATAAATATCTTTCCTCAGTCTGTGGCCTTCATTTATTTTTTTACCTGCTGATTTAGTTTCCTAGCTGCTAAAACAAACTCCACATAAAACTGGCTGGTTTAAACAATGGAAGTTTTTGGCTCAGGGTTTCAGAGGCTTCAGAGGCTGAAGATCTGCTTCCTCCTTGTCAATACCTTCTGGCTGACGGGCTATCGTCAGGTTTCTTTGCTTCTCAACCCCTGGCCAGGTCTCCTTCTCTTCGGCTTCCCTGACTTCCGGCTGCCGCTAACTTCCGGCTCCCGTCTGACTTCTGGCTTCCGCTCATTTCCTGCTCTCCTGACTTCCGGCCTCCACTGACTTCCGCTCCAGGCTGCTTCCGGGTGCTGCCTCCGAGTCTAACTTTCGTTCTGTTCTAGTCCCAGGTGAAAGCCAACCTGACTTACAGAGCCACCTCTTCACCTATGTGACACCTTACAGAGATCTTCTTAGATGCCTCGCCCTCCAGAATGCAGACGAAGACCGCGGACGCGTCCACACTGGGCCCTCCTGCCTGCCACGTCACTACTTGTTTTACTTTGTAGAGAATTGTACTTGAAATTATTGCGGTTATTGTTGTGTCTGCCACATGCCGTGATTTTACTGAGCTATTTAAGAGATCTATTTTTATTCAGAATTTAAAAATATTTCTTTAATTTTTCTTGGATGCTTTGATGTTAATCACTAAAGTTAATTTTGTAGACTGTGTGTGAAGGAAAGGTCTAATGGATCTATTAACCAGGGAACAGCATTGAGAGGCTGTAGATAGTACAAGAGCAGGTGAACCCAATAGAACGTGGTAGAGGGATCCATCTGGACTAAAACGAGAACATTTTGCCTTATTATGATTTTTTTGTAAAAGAAAGATCAACGCAATATTAAGAAGTTTTTGTCCTCTCCAATACTAAACTAAATTTGGCCATTCTTTTCACTTTTATCTAGAACAATTTTTTTATGAAAGTTTGAGTTAGTTTTATCGTATTACAAGAATCTTTTCAAAGAACCAATATTAGCTCTGTTGATCTACTTTTTTACTTTGTTCCCATTTCGTACTTTCTATTTTACTGATATTGTTTCTTACCATTTATTTTTACATTTATTCTGTTCTATAAATAGTTGTGTTTTTTTTTAGTTTTATGCTCCACCCATTCATTTTGTTCTTTCCCGTTTTCTGATATATACATTTTATACTGAAACTTTCCCTATTTTCGTTCTACGTGTTTTATCAGAGATGTTTACTTGGTTATTCAGTTACAATAGTTTAATTTTTCTTATAAATTTTTATTTTATCTATATCTTTTTTCATAGTTCAGAACATGTAGTTTATGTTAACTTTTTTCTTTCATTTTTCTTTTGGAAAGGGAACTGGTTGCATAGTTCCTATTTCTAATTTTATTACTTTGTGGTCAAAGACTGTGATGTAATTTCTATGCTGTATATTCTTTGGGATACTACTAATAATTTTTATGAATGCTTCCTGTTTACTTGAAGATATTATTCAGTTGTTGGTTGTAAGTTTCTACAAATAATTTAAAGTTTGAGCTTGTTAATTTTTAAACCATTATTATGTACTACTATTACTATTATCATCATCATTTAATCTACATATGTTATCAGTTTCTGATATGGATGTGTTAAAAATTTTGCCTTGTGTCTTGATTTTTTGCAATACACAGAAGTCCACAATTTATTTATCTATTTAGAGAGCCATCTTGTTAGATGCTTTCAGGTACATATTACAGTGCCTGAAAAATAGTTCAATATGGTGATTTCTTCATATCCCTAATAGGTATTTTATCATAGAATACCCTTGGCCTAGCTTTCTGTTGGTTGTAAGGTTTAACATTTTACCCTTTTTCTTAAACATTTTTGTGCTGTTTTAGAAGTATCTATTGAAAATCACATGTAGAAATTTGTAAGAATGTATTTCAAAACTTATTTATATTTATACTAACTGTAATGTTACAGATATGGTCTGAAATTTCTACAATTTTTGCCCTGTTTGTCATGATATTGTTAGTTTTTGTTTGGTATTCTTTCTTTTTCCTCTTTATTTTGAATTGAATGAATTTTCTTTAGTTCTCTCCCTTTATTACCCTCCTACTCTTCTGAAATAAAATTGTATTTCCATTCTTTTAATAGGTACTCATTATGTGTTTAACATATTTATTTAACAAATTTTAAATTGAGCAATCTATGTTCTGCTGAAAATATTAAAATTAATTCAACTTTTTATTTAAAAATTCTAATGCAGAATTTAATCTAAATTGCCAGAGTTCTGTATATATGTGTATACAAATGTACATAAATGGTCAAGGCATATTTTAGTTCAAGGAATAATTACTGTTCTTTTGCATATTCCTATTTGTTCCATTTAGATTCAATGTTCTTACTCAAGTATATCTTTCAGGATGGTCTGTAAATAATAATCTTTTCCTTTCTTCTAAAAATATTTTCCTTAGACTGAAATGATTATTTAGCTAGGTATGAAATAGAAAGCTACGTGTTATTCATTTTGTATTCTAAAAATAATTTTCCACCTGTGTTCATCTATGCTTGCTGGTATGATGCCTCTATTGTTTTATTATTTTAAGTAATATGGCTTTATTCTCAATTTTTATGTATTTTCCCCTCCCTAACATCAGCTTGTATATGAATGGATTTTTCTTGTCTTGCCCTAAAAATTGGTGATTTATTTCAAATAACAGTCTCAAATCTTACCTCAATTCTGATTTTTTAAAAACTATTATAATTCCAATAGTTTCACTTCCCCATTCTCTTTATTTTTACTTAGGGAATGTCCATTAAACAATGCTGGAGCTTCTCTCTCTCTCTCTCTCTCTTTTTGCTTTGGCAGGCACCAGGCATTGAAACCAGGTGTCTGGCATGGCAGGCAGGCATTCTACCACTGGACCACCATTGCACCACCCTGGAGCTTCTCTTTTTATACACCTTAAATGAGTTTTCATAGTTTCCATCTCTATTTGCCATATTCTTTATAATTAGACCTGCCTTCAAATTCATGAAATTCATGTCAGCTGTGTTTAATTTATTTCCTAAGCCATATAAGTTGAGCTTGTAAATTCCATGAGCATTATTTTATTTTTGGAATTTCTACTTAGTTTTTAAACTAATTTTCAGCTTTTATAGTGAAATTTATTTCATTGTGTTTATATTTTTATTTTATTTCTTGGTGATTTAAATGAGTTATTTTATAGTCTCTTTAAGACATTTCCATTTTTCATAATTCCTAATGATCATTCCTGCTAATTTTCCAACATGGAGCTTATTTACTAATCACTGTTTTGTTTTTATTTTTTGTATGCTGTATGGAGGGTGTCACAGTTCATGTGAGTATCCCATTATTGTAGTGCCATATTTTGAATGGAGGGAGGGGCAGGGGTCAAGAATTGAGGCCGGGCCTCCTGCATGGCAGGTGAGAATTCTGCCACTGAACTCCCCATGCACCCTATTGTTTGTTTTTAATTTAAAATTTTACTTTAATGTGTATTCTTTTTCTTTTTATTTCTTGGAGTCTTGTGAATTATGTCACTATTGAGAAGTTTTCATTTTATTCTTTTTTGTGTTTTCTATCCTACAGGTAATATAAATATTCAGTGTCTACACTCAGGCAATGTTTTAACTTTACATTTTTGATGCTATATTATTTAGTTCATTCAGATTCAAGGTTATTATATTTTTATTGTGAATATATGCTTTATCAGTATATAAAATGACCATCTTTCCATCTTATGCTTTTGACTTTGATTTTTGTTTGCTATTCTTTATTAATTAATTACCTTACATATCTCATACAAACCAAGTTGACTTACAGTACTTAATAGCACTATGAAGGAAAAAAAAAGCGAAAAAAGTCAGAACAACAAAAAATGTTATTGGTATTTGTGCTGGTTTACAGCTGTTATGTGCCCCATAAAAGCCAAGTCTTTTTCCTAATCCAGTCTTGTGGGCCAGACCTATTGGGCTGAAACTTTTGATTGGATTTTTTCCATAGATACTGATGTCCCCAATTGGGGTTGTGACCTTTTGGTTAGATTACTTCCATGGAGATGTGAGACACCCATCCAAGTGGTGTGTCCCTTTGATTAGATGTGGGTGTGACCCTTTGATTAGATGAAGGTGTGACACCACCCATCCAAGTGGGTGCTTATTTGTTTGCTAGAGTCTTTTAAAAGGGGAAACATTTTAGAGAAACCAGAGATGCAGATGCTTGGAGAACAGTTGCTTCAGAGCCAAAAAAGACATAAACATTTAGAGATGCTTAGAGTGCGGGCAAAGAGAGCAGATCCCTAGACATGGTCAGAGCCCAGCAGATGTCGCCATGTGCCTTCCCAAGAGATGCTAAACAAACCAGAACCTAGATTTTTGACCCAGAGGAGCTAAGTGAAGGTGCACAGATGCTTAGAGAGAACACCACTGTCATCATAATCTGGAAGCAACAGAACTAAGGGACAAGGACTTGCAGACCCCAGCCACATACTTTCTTATGTGATAGATATTGATTCACCTTTCTTGTGTCAAGGTTTCTGTCTCTGGATGCCTTAGTTTGGACATTTTTATGGCCTCAGCACTGTAAATGTGTAACAATAAATTCACCTTTTAAAAGACATTCTATTTCTTGTATATTGCATTCTGGCAGCTTCAGCAAACTAAAACATTATTACAAATCTTGTTTGTTTTTTTCCTATCTGTTTGGTCATCCTTGTCATCTCTTAAACTTATGAGCTAATTTTTCTTTAGCTATATTTTTTATAAAGTGCTCCTGCATTTCTGTGGTTTTGTTTATCTTTTTACTTTTTTAAGCAGCATGTTTAATTGCATCCATTTTGACTGACAAGTTCATACCTCTATTTTACCGCAATCCATATTTTCCTATTGCCTCACCCAGAAGTAATTATTACATTATATATATCTTCTAAATGGCTAACCAATCTACTAGATGTTAAATTTTGAGACAGCAATGATTGCCCATGTTTTAATACTTTTTACCCTAATGAAGATGTAACAAAAATACTGTTTTGTCTATACTACCATTTCAAAGAATATGTGCTTGGTGAGAGAATACTGTAAATGGTGAGAAAATACTTCATTTACAAATGAAGAGCATGGTAAGTCTAGGAAATATTTATCTCCTTTAAAACATGAAAATATAACAATGCATGGTTAGAATAGAACTATTATTTTTACACTGCTACATATATGTGCTATATATTTGTATATGTATACATTCTATTCTATAATTGAGTGTAAAGTTCTTTTGTAAAGTGCAACTGTTTGGTCACATTGTATCTTATATGTACCTATTTTTGCAATGATTCTGACATGAGCTTCATCATTTGCTGGTATTCCCACAG
Source organism: Myrmecophaga tridactyla (assembly GCA_004026745.1). Classification (NCBI taxonomy): domain Eukaryota; kingdom Metazoa; phylum Chordata; class Mammalia; order Pilosa; family Myrmecophagidae; genus Myrmecophaga; species Myrmecophaga tridactyla. Next base: position 23,464 of record PVIY010005965.1, on the reverse strand, counting down.
AACTGCTTCACAGAATAAACAAAACATTTCATATCCTGTAAAATGGTACAGGTCCTACCTAAACAATTATCATATCTACATTATATGATATAGTAACCATGGGAATAGCTTGCCTTGAAAATTTACCATTGTCATACAAACTGCTTCCAAGGCTGGCATTTTTTTTCAATGATTTAATGGTCTTAAATACAGTAGACTGAAAATAATGGCTAATATTCCTGAAAGCACGGTAACAACTAAGGTACCATCTTTCATTTTGGTCTGAGTGGAATGGAAATCGTTCTATACAGTTTGTCACTCCTTCAAAAGACAGTATTTTGAAAGTAATTAACATGACTGAAATGTGTGTGTGTGTCAATGTGACTAAGGGGAAATGTTAGATTGCATATATTATAAGCAAATAATTTTTTTAAATCCATTGAACTACATAAATAATGAACCCTAAGTTAAACCATGTACTATAGTTAATAGTTATTAAATTTTATAGTTTAATTATAAAAATGTGCTATCATCAATTGCGTAACAAATCTTCCACACCAATGCTAAGTGTTAATAATAGGGTAGTATATGGGAATCCTGTATTTTAAGCGTCATTCTTGTGTAAAATCACAATTTCTCTAATAAAGAAAAATAAAGTTGAATCCCTCATTGAACTCTAGCTATGGAGTTGAGGTAGTGGCAATAAGTTCTCTAATTTCCAAGAAAGATTTTTACAGGAAAAAGAAATGAAAATTTACTAGGTACCAGAATATCTAGATTCGAACTAAGACATTTAATTTCCTTGGGGCTTAATGGGTGGCACTATGTGTGAATCAGCTAATACTTGGATTTTTGGAGAATTTTTAATATGTACAGAAACATTGTGGTGATGTGGCAGCAGTATTCACAGTACATAAAACTGATGATTTTGCAACTTAATAGGAAATGACAAAGAAATAAGCAGAACCACATAAAATGTAAGATCCCACTTTATTTCATTGTCCATAACAATTTAACCTTCATATCCAGTCTCTCTTGTTAAAAGAAGCGCACACACACACCACACCATCACCACCACCACCATTTTTGGCTTGAATTTTATCTTAATGCCCTTTCGCTGCCTTTCTTCAAGTGAGAAGGTATAATGAAGGGAGTGTGAAAATGATTTCAAAAATAGGTAATCATTGCAGAAAAGAGTCAGTAATGTTTTGATCAAGTAGAAGGATATTATTGGCTTAGGGCATGCCATTTGTTATGTTACCAAAATATCCTGTAATCATCCCTGCCATGGTCAAATGTGAAAATATCGAATGGATCAAAAGAAATCGGATTGAGTTTACTTGTGTTTAGATCTCTGAAGAACTGTGTACTGTGAGAATGGATCAATTGTCCTCTTTAAATGGCGAGGAGAAGCATACCCCTGGTACATATATCCTCTCCATACCAGGAAGACCCTCATAAGTGATTATTTCTCAGTGAGCTGAAAAATTTCATTTAGCAATCTCCTGAGTTAATCACACATAGTTGACATTATTTCCAGATTAAAGCTTCTGATTATACTCAGTAGCTATTGATTCCTCAGTGATCTCTTGAGATAGGAATCTATTGCTCTGATTCCCAAGTCAGCATCCTAAGACTTCTCCTGCCTCCAGTGCATGGTTCTCAGGCATGACCTACACATGGGAATCTTCTGTGAACATTCCCAAAGTGCAGATCCTTGGGCACCATCTTAACAGATTCTTATTCAAAGCAACTGTTCTAAAGGTCCACATTCATCCCTTGAACCAGTCAGGGGTATATGAACTTAAAATTATGTCTTCCACATTTCCAAAGCATTTCACACTTCCAATTATATTATCTTTCAAGGGTGAAATTCTTAGCAAGTCTTCTAAAGCTGTACGTTAACTTTTCATTCTTACCCTTTCTTTTCTTTATATATTTTTTTGATTGGTATTTTCCCCCCTTTTTCTCAAGATGTTTCTTTACTGCCAAGCCTCTTCTGTGGGTCTCAGAAATGCTTGTTTGTCCAAACAAGACTGTGGTCTGAAAGGGCAGTCATCCTGAAGCCCTGGAGTACCTAACTAGGGTCCTTGGCACTGACCTCACCATTCCTCAACCCTCAATGCAGGAACCTTTTATGGGCAGCACTTCCTATTTACACAGTGTTTTATAGCTTCGAAAATGAAGACCTTTATCTACATTATTACATTTCCTCCTTAGAACCACAATTTGAATAAAAGGAGAGTAAGGTCATTTAAATAACTTTCCCCAAATCATAGATTACCTGGCAAGTTGAAAAATTGAGAACAAAAGTAAGATTCATTTTTTTATTACACAGATAATAAGAATGTATGACATGCCACCCAACATGAGGGGGCTAATTTTATTTTGATGAATGAAACAGACATGGCTCTGTCCCTGTTGATACATACTGATAACAATTACAAATTCCAAAACTTTCAACAAAGAACAAGTAAATTTTACTGCAGATTGATTTATTTGGATAGGGAAAATAAGGAAGATAACAAGGTAACAGCCTATGGGAGCAAGTGATATTTTAAGCAGGATTTTAGGGCTGAATAGCAATTAGTAGGCCAAGATGGAAGTCAGGTGGGGGATTTCAGGGAGAGAAGGTCCTGAGATTAAAAAAAAGAGGTTGTCTTATCAGAGGATGGGAAAGAAAACCATTAAGAGTGGAGCACAGTGAGGTGCAGGGAAGAATGCGCAGTGACTCTGATGGAAAACCAGGGCCTGATCTTCAAAAATATTAGATTTAATTCTAGTCATCACAAAGCTTAATAAAGTAGTAATATAAGATTTGAGTTTGACCCAGGGCTTGGAAGGCTTTTCTGTAAAGTGCCAGATGGTACATATTTTAGACTTTTGGGCATATGGTCTCTGTCAGAACAACTCCACTCTGTGGTAGTAGCATAAGAACAGCCACGGATAATACAGAAATGAATGAGTGTGGCTGTGTTCTAATAAAACTCTATTTACGGACACACACAAAAAAGATTTGAGTTTGGAGAAGCCCACTCAGACAGTTGTGCTAAAACTGGATTCAAAATCAGCAAAAGAGGAAGAGGACGTGAGAGGAGGGAGGCTTGTACCAGACACAAGGCTTAAAAGAAAAACAAAAGCCTTGCATAACACACAGAATAATGGAGGGAGACCAAGATGCAAGGTGGTAATTTCAAAATTATGAGATAGGAGGGGGAGATGATTGGTGAAAGGCAGAGCATCTCAGAGGAGAGAGAATATGAAAAGTATAAGAAAGGTTTCCAAGAAGATTGTAAGAATCTGATTGTTTCACACCAGTCTTTTGGAACTTCATGATTAAAAACACAGTCATTCATTTTCTCACTCATTTGACCAACATTTGTTGAGTACTGACTGTGTGCCAGGCAAACACCAAGTTCTGGATTTATTTTGTTTTATTCTCAAATGAGATGTTTTATTTTCAATGTCACTGAATGTCTACATTATAAATGCTCTCACAAAAATAATAAATTACTTCATTTTGACTTACACGTTACTCCTTGTCTCTGTAAGTGTTCACCTCACTTAACCTCTGATTTCTCTATATCCAGCTTACTATGAAAATGTCTTTACATGTTATCAGTGTCTATGTAAGGCAATCAATTCAAATATAAGAGAAGAAACATTTTAAATTGAAAACCCATTTATAGCATAAAAACAACACTTTCATCATTTTAGGTTTAAAATAATACTACTATAGAACATTACAACTGAACTTTCCACAGAAAAGATGAATAATTTGTATTTCTCTGAACTCATATTCAACATTTTAAATTAAAGTTATTAAATGTTCACATTTTGGGGGAATGACAAGTTTTGAATTTTCAAGATCAGATATTGAGAGTTTTGGCTAAAATTCCTAATAGATATGTTCTGAAAGTAATTTCAGAAACATTAAAACTTTTTCCAGTGACGCTTGCACTGCGGCCAAGGACACCAATTTATTCTCCAAGACGTAAGCGGCCAAAAGGGGCTGCAGTTTTAGATAAAGCAACTCAAACACTGTATATGCTGTTGTTATTAATTATCTACAGGCTAATTATCTAGAACTGTGATAATTAGAATAAATAAACCTATTGGGTCCAGTTCTTCTACTTTGGCTACTTAGTATTTTATCTTATAATATCTGTTGTGGGTGGGACTTAGGGTTCGTAGAATTTTAAATCTGTGAATCAAGGTCTAAAAAACAAAGAAAAATTAAATTAAAAATGGGAAGTTGTTAGCCAAAATAGCATCCTGAAAGCATGTTATTTTAGTTACGGGCTTTTAAAAAGAGGAGTAACATTTAATAGTCTATGGTTCAAATTCATTTCATTTTTATAAGCACAGTTTCAGTATTTTTCAACTTGCAATTATACAATATTACTGGGAAATACTAACTTACGTAAATCTAAAAGACGGTAAATGTAATTATTTTTCAGTTTGTTAAGAAAGGTACGTTTATACTGTTATTAGAATACAAGCATTTTCCTAATTCGGAGAATTTATAAGAAGACAAACAAAATAATGAGAAGACTCTAACACTCGTGCTACCAGAAAATGGAGACTATCAAACTCTGAGAGAGGAATGAGCTGCACTAAATCTAAGATGTCTGTAAAGTCCAACTGATGTCTTTATACATTCACTAGTTTCCTTCTTTCATTTCAGAGAAAATTCATTTGCTTTCTAATACCCTCCCTGAGCTATGAAAGCAATTGCTTTAGCGAGAAATCTTTTCTAGAGCCTTTTAGACTAGTGTGATAAAGAACTTGATTATGTCACTAAAACAGCTAAGCAAAGCAGTAATCACTACAAAATCTGAAAGACAAGAATTATTCATATAATGGCCACACAAATCACTAAGGCCTGGGAGCATGATCATCTGAACCATCAGTCGCTGTTCATGCTAACTTTGCTAGGTATTCTGTCTTTATTCTAAAGATAGGTCCAAGTGGCCCAAACAATTCAAAGTATCCTGTGAATAAAGAAGAAGGGATTAAAACTAGATGGTTCAATATTTACCCAGCAATCTCTCCATTGACCATACTTCCTCCCATACTCTCATGTGTATGGGACCATAACATTCTGGGACCATAACACTTCAATGCATTTGTTTTCAGGTAAAAGCAGTTCGCACAGAGGTTCATAAGGCAAGATTGGGGGGAAAATGCTAGCTAAACATCTTCAGACATGAAAAAGTTCTAATTTAGCCTGAATTCTGAGAAAAGGTTCATGCAGTCATTATCCCAGAGTTTTGGTCCCACGTGTGCTGTTCAAAGTTATTTTGAAAGTGGAAGCTTTCTGAATAATTTTAATTATTTGCAAAGAGCTCTGATTTCTTTGAAATAAAGAATCTGTTGGTAAGTGAGTAAAAGAAAACTAGGATACCCAAAAATGCAGAAAATGCAAATATTTTGCAAAGTGCTTATGAAATAATTTCATTTAAATCACCATTTTCAAGTAGAAAACAAGGTGAGTTTTATCATTAATGCTATTTCTATTGACTAATATAATAATAAAAACAAGAAAATATTGGAGAGTATTTAAATGATATACCAAATCATTATTTTGTACAAAAATAAAATGCTTTTGTTTATTTTAGTCATACAAATAAAAGCCACTAATTAAAATATTTTCACGGAAAAAATTATTTTCAGTTACGGTTATATCTATTTTTAAATTTTGCCTTTAATATTTTTAAAATTATGGCCCTTAGAATTCTAAATGTAAATTCAAGAACTTAGCCTTATGATTTTGCAGAGTAGACATCTCATTAATTAAAGGATCTAGACATTTTTTCTATCCAAATCAAAAAAATTTGATGCCTAAAATATAATGGCTTAAACTGATCATTATTCTCTCGAGCATCATCCCTTATGAAATGTGAGTATTGTTGGGTGGAGGGCCACCATCCTTTCTATAGGTGATCTTCAGTAAAGGCTCAGAAGTTGCAAAGTGGAGAAAAGGAAGTGGTGAAACTTAGACAAACTCGGCAGCCTCCATTAAGCATCATGCTAATTAATTAACCTCAGGCACATTTTCCCTTAGATTTAAAATATTAATCACTGCTTCTCAAACTCATAGAGAACACCTAAACTTTTGTGAACTTAAATTCTTGTTCATAAGGATGGCATATAATGCCATTTTTATCACTTACAGAATTGCAAACTTCTTTGTATTCAATCTTTCCTAAGCCACCTACCTCTTAACGTGCTATAATGATTCAACATACTTTGTCTTTGCTGTGCTTTTCTTAATAAAGTTTGCTCATTTTATCCACATCCGGAAAAGAAAGCTCAAACTAATTGGTCTAAGCAATTACTGCCAGGCTGAGTACATTTTCCAATCATCCTGTCGTTTCTTTAGGTTGACAGTTTGATCAACCCCAGAGCGACTCTAGGGGCAGAAAAGTGTGGGAGGCGGTTCCGATGAAACCCTAACCATCTACAGGCCAGGACAGGAGAAATTCTGTTCTGGCAATCATTTCCAATGTTTTGAAGAAGACAGATTCTTTCAAAACCCTTTTTTTTTTTTTTGCCCCAAAAGTAATGCAATGTAGGTGGAATTTCTGCTTTACTTGTTACTTTGGAACTCAAAAGTTATGAAGATAAATATCTTAGTACATTTATTGAAAATTTATTCCCCAAAATGGATTCATATGAAGAATCTCCCAGATGAGCTTCTCCTTTTGCATTCCATGCAATAGAGTTGTAAAGAATCCTACTACAGTTCAAATGCATAAAATTAAAAAGAAAAGTTTCTGGGTAAGATTCTTCTTACTGCCCAATTTTCAAAGTTACTTGTTTCCCCATGACAGTGACAATTAAAAAAAAAGATCCTTCAAATGTTTTCACACAACTATCACCTATTAAGAGAGAAACACTAAGAACTTTGGAACCTATTCATAATTGGCAGTGCAGATTTTATATTTTATTTTAATAATTTAATTAGTTGGATGTTTCTATTACTTAGCTTGTCCTGAGCAATTGAATAAATATGTTTCGTCATAACTTCTTCCACTCTAAAGTCCCTCGAAGTAGCCTTAAACAAACAAACAAAAATCTCTGCAACATTTAGCTGCAGAAGTACTCCAACATTTATTCTCTTCTTATAAATGTCACTTCTTTGTGATAAACTTTCTTCTTCGTTATTTCTAAAATTAATAAGAAGCAAAGACCACTTTTACCCAAGGCACTATTATTTTACATTACGCAATTGGGAACATTTTAGTTTCATAATTCACATAATTAGAGACAGTAGATATTTTATACCTAATTTATGCTTTGTTCATTTTTTTTGAGATATGCATCAAATAATAAACATAGGGCCTTTTTAAGGGCCAAAATATATGCTAACATTAAATTTTCAAATGCTATTTAAATCCAGTCTTTTCCTAAATTGCCAGTATTCCTAAAATAGGGTTATTGCAAACCTAGTAACAGTCTAGTTTCTTTCCTGGAGAATGCTTTCCTCCTCATTCCTAAACTGGAACTGTGTGCCACTCAGTTTTCACATAATTTCTTTGTATTTTCTGTACTTTGAGTCAGAATTTGGTAGGCTTTCTATAAGATAACATCGTGTAGAGATAGTTGCAAATACACAGCTCATACAAAACTAGAAAATGCAATAATATTTGAGAAAGATAAAAGCAAAAAGAAAGTTATTACACAATAATATTTAATTATTGTACTAGGAAAGTATAGCATCTATTTTGTGTAAAGTACTAAAAATTGTCAAATTTATTAACAAAAGGAATGCTAATAATTGATGAAATAAAACAATGAAATAAGATTTATTAAGATAAGGTTTTAAAAATAATCTTATTTTTTTTCATATAAAAGCACATATATGAGAGTATTTTCTACTATTTATGGAACACTCTATAATCAGACTAGACACCCAGTGGAGTACACTTACTTGGGGGTCTCAGGCTAATTCCAACTGTTTTATGGCTAGCTGGAAAAATAATGTAAACAATAAATGCATTAATACAAAATATCCCAACAAAGATTCATCACTTAAGGAAGTGCCTGACCAATCATTAAATGACACTGCACACATTTTCCCATCTATGGTCAAGGCAAATAACTTATTGTGCACAAGATTTGCTGATATTGGTAACATTAATGTGTGTGAATATGTAAAAATCAATTTGAATTTCTATCAATATATTTCAATGTCATAGATCTTGCATTTTTGGTATGTATTTGTGTATTATCACTTTTAAATCATCGATATTACTTAAAATTAACCCTGAATAGAAATAATAACAACATCTCAAGTAATGAATTACAAACATCAATTTTGGTATCTTAGAATTATCTAGGACCTTAATTAGGATTTTTAAAATATCCCTCAAAAGGAGGCAAGGACCCCTTATTAATATCTTTGCCGAAGAGGAGGTTTCAAATAATGATGCTCCCATGGAAATCCAAAGAGTGGCTATGTGGAACTTCCACTCTCATCCTTCCTTCAGTGCTCTTCCCACTCAATGTAATATGCAGAACATGGTAGAATGTTAAATTTGGCTCCACTTTCACTGAAAGGCAATATTGACCAGGCCATATGGTATGTCATCTCACCTGAATATACTGGTGGGGCTCTGGAGCAGTGAAAAACACTAAACTATATGCTATGAAACTTGTTGTAGCATTAGATTTGTCATTTTGATATGTGACCTGCTTTCAGAAAAATAAAATGGTTATCAGAATCTAGGTTTTAGCATATTTAAAAATGAAAGGGTATCTCTTTCCAAGATAATTTTGATAGTCAAATGTCTGAAGTATCTTAAATTTCTTCATCTTCTGTGAACCATTACTTGTATAATTGAGAGACCAGAAATGACTTACTGAGTGTCATCCAGTAGATTATGAAATTTTAAGAAGTGGAATTATTGGTTATCTATTTTTGTTTCATAAATGAGTAAAAGAGTCATCATACGTATCAAAAATATTTTTCCAATCAATGATGGAATTAATGAGTAATAACTAAAAAGATAGGATTTTCAGGATGGTTTGCAATGTGTTTTCACCTTTCTTTCAGGCAAGAAGATATAACTGGCTTTGTGTGTACTCTTTTGGAAAGGTATGTGGCAATAAAGTAAATAGACATTATCCACCAAGTATTCCCTATCCAGTGTTTTATTTTTGGGGAGGGGCAAGAGAGTTGAGGTATTGAAGATATTCTAGAGCTGAAGAAGAGGGGAATAAAAGTTAGGATCTGGGCCCAGCTTCCTGGGACTATATCCAAGATAGAATCTTGGGGATTATGGGTTCTGAGGCATTGAGTTCCCCGGACTAGAGCAGCAGAAAGCCACGTGAGCTGAAATACAGCCCCAGGTGAGCAGTGGTAACTACATCTCCACACTATAAAGCAAAAAGAATAAAGCCACGGGACTTTGTATGTCCCCATTTTATGTCCCCAGAACTGTTGCTCAATTTTGCTACTGCTGGTGGGAAATCACAAGAATCAAAGAAGTTAAAGTTCTACCACACAAATAGTATCAGAGGCGGCTTCAGATTCACAAATTAAGTTTAGATGCAATATGTTGGAGTAGGAAGTTTTGCAGAACACTTCTAGATTGAGCTGGAAAAGAGCCTGGAATTAACTAGGTATGTCCTTGCAGCCAAACAGACATTTAGAACAACCGTGGGAGTGTTGGACAAGGGAGTGGCTGCCAAGAGTTCAGCTGTTGTAAGTAAAGGTGCTCTCCAACCAGCGATCAGCCCCCATTCCTCAGCAGCGAATAGTTGTGGAAATGGCAGGAACAGATCCCAGATTCAAAAAGCAGCTAGTTGGATCCAAGGTGGGCAGAGGGAAATATGTCCTCGACAGTTGGGATTGGAAGTCGAGGTTGGTTTGGGGCACTCCAGAGGGACCAGCAGGGATGGGGCCTTGGTTTCAGCTCTCTGGGGAGCATAGTTTCCAACCTGCCATCAGCACCTCCTGGGACATAAAGACAAATGCAACTTTTCCCACTAGTTTTCTTTCTTTTGTGTGTTAGTGTGTCTGTTGGGGAATGTCCTCATTCCCATGTCTGGTCTTTTCAGCAGCAAGTTTTCAGTCCTCCCACTAGCATATACCAGGACTGTTTGGTTGGTTTTCTTTTTTATTTATTCTTTCTTTCTGTATAAACCTCATTCTTCAACAACCTTATCATTGCTATTTTGGTGTGTGTATTTCTTGATTGGGAGGATGCTTCAGGAACCTGTGTCCTTCACAGCTTTTGGTTTCAGTCTCCTTGTCAGCAGTGGCTTCTGGCTTCACACCTGCATCTACGGGGATGTAAAGAGCAAGTGCAACTTAATTGGGTTGTTTTTTTCTCCTTTCTATTTTTTGGGGCTTTGGGGCTGGAAGATCCCTGAGGGATGAACGAAAATGCTGGCCTCAGTTATGGCCTTGACATCAACAGCTTCTGCTTGTCACCGACATCTACTAAGAGACTTGGAGAGGCAGTGCACCCTTATTTTTATCTTTCATCTGATGTTTAATTTGTTTGTTACTATTCTTTTCTTTTTATCTCTTTTTCTTTCCTTTTATTCCCTTCTTTTTTAATTTCTTTGTCTGGCAGACGGAGGAGTGGGAGAATTGCATTTCCAGAGTGACCACAATATAATACTCACAATGTCCAGTTCTTAATAAAAAATTAAAAGACATGTAAAGAGATAGGATGCTATGACCCTGTTATTTAAAGAGCTTGGATCATTTCTATTAAATAGGATCAATGAACTGAAGGAAAATAAGAACGAAAAACTAGAGGAAATTGGAAAACATTACATGAACTAAATGACAATTTCAATCATGAGAAATAAGTTATAAAGTGAAATAAAATAGAAATTCTGGAGCCGAAAAGTGCAATAACCAATACTAAAAATTCTATGGAGGGTTTCACAGAAGATTGGAGCAGGAAGAAGAAGGGATGAATCAAGTTGAAGACAAGACAATTGAATTTATTCAATCTGAAGAGAAGAAGGAAAAAAATGACAAGAGCAAAAATGAACAGTGCCTGAGTTACCCATGGTATACCATCAAGAGTACCAATATAAGATCATATCATAGGAGTTCCAGGAGGAAAAGAAAAGGGGGCAAAAATATTTGAAAAAATAATGGCTCAAAAATTCCTAAGTCTGGTAAGGAAAAAAAAAAAAAGGAATACACAGTTCCAAGAAACTCAGCAAATTCCAAACAGAATAAAGTCAAAGACACTCCCACTGAGGCCCTTTATAGTTAAATTGTCAAAACCCTAACTCTTGAAAACAGCAAGAGAGAAGCAATGTGTCATTTAGAAGGGATCCTTAATGCAATTAACATCTAATTTCTCATTGAAAACCATAGAGGCCAGCAGGCAATGTGATGACATATTTGAAGTGCTGGAAGAAAAGAGAAAGCTAACAACCCAGAATAATATAACTGGCAGAACTGCCCTTCAAAAAATGAGAGAGAAAAATAAGATATTTCTGGATAAACAAAATCTGAGGAAGTTCATTACTACTAGCATTGCCTTACAAGAAATTATAAAGGGAGTCCTTTATGTTGGAAAGCAAAGCAAGGAACCAGACAGTAACTTGAAGCTTTCAGAAAAATAAAGACCTGTGATATAGTAACTATTTGGGTAACAAATGACAGTGTAATTGCATCTTTCATTTGTAATGCCATCTTATATGGATTAAAATGCAAATGCAAATGACAAATCATTTTCTTATAATTTAGCTTAATTTTGTTTTTTTGACTTTTTAAATTAGGTGTACACATATAAACATACACACAAATACACATAGATTCTGTAAAGTTACATTTAAAATGTTCGTTCATTGCCTATGGATGAAGGTTAGCAAATTATAATTTTCTATTTTTTCTTTTTTACCTCTGAAATGTTTCTAGATGAATATGAGATGGTTTAATTTTTAAATGAAAACCAAAATCATAATTTTCCCAAAAGTTAGATTATAAAAATATGTCATCAGTATTTTCAGAAATTTCTTAAGCCTCTTAGTTTAATCGATCAAAAGTGCATAGCTGAGATCATTGAAGCAGTAATAACTTACTTTTACAAATAATATCTACTGATATAAATAAGTGTTGTGCACAGTTACTCTCAAGATATTCACGATCTAATTTGGGTAAAACAGACACACAAGCAACCGATTCTGTACCATTTTCATAAATGCTGAAAGAGAGCTGTGTGCACAGACTGAATACTTTGTCCAGGCATCTTCTTTTAGCTCCTCAGCTGGGATGAACACGTTGTAGCCTCAGGTCTTTGCATGCCCAGCCCAAGAGATGTCTCCTTTCCTTTAAGCCTACCACCTTCCCTTCCCTTTGGTCCCAGCATAAATGGTCCTTCCCCAAAGGACCATTCGTCTCTTGACGAACCCACCTTATGTCAGCCTCCTTTTGCTGTCCCTACTGGTTTAGTTCCTCCCAACACATTCCCAAGCTTGCAATTCCCAATATTGCTTTTCTGTTCGTTTTCATTTCATCTGCTCCCTTTGCAAGAATTCAAAATCTTAGAAGGATTAGCTCTATTTTATTTACTTTGGGTCTCCAGCATCAAGCTCAGTGCCCAAAATCAGTCAATGCTTGATGAACAATGACTGCAGGATAAAGTAATTAATACCTTTCTGCCCTGTTTGCCAACAGACATAAAATTATGTCTGGGTTCAGTTCAAGACTTTTATATAAATTGTAACATACAAATTGCTTGCATAATTTATGTCACAGGGAATTTTCTTTTATACTTTCTATTTTAATAGACCAAAAGGTACTTGGATTTTAAAACTTGCTTAATTGTGTTAGGTCAATTTTGGGGAAACTTACAGGAGAGCATTGCTTCAGTTAAATTTCTGGGTCTGACCTAGCACAATATTTGGTGTTGCTGAAATGAGATATACCAGGGAAAGGAAACTTGTGGAAGTGGGTGTTGCATGTGCTCCCTAAAAAGATGTATTGACATCCTAATCTTGTATACTTCAGCATGTATATTATTAGATAAGGTTATTAGAGGTGGAATCAGACAAGTTAAGATGAGCTCATACTGGAGTAGGGCAGACTCTTAATCCAATATGACTGGTGCTGAATAAGAAGGAAAGAGTAGGTACAGGGAGAGAAAAGAGGGCCGTGTGGCCATGGAGCCAGAGATTGGTTTATGCCACAAATCAAGAAACACCAAGGATTGCCAACCCCTACCAGAAGAGAGGAGATGGACCTGCCACAGATTCTTTCCTACAGAGTTCAGAAGAAGCATGAATCTTTCAATTCCTCAATTGCAGACATCTACCTCCAGAAATGTGAGATGATCAACGTCTTCTGGTTAAAGACATCCGGTTTGCGATGCTTTGCTACAACACCCCTAGGAAACTAGAACAGTCCTACTTGTGCGTCAGTTAATCAAGTGAGACATTTTAAGTGAATCCATGATGTCGTCCTGTCTTTGTCTGCAATCTGACTATGATCACACATCCCTTTTCTTTTGCAGACTTACCAGCCCCTACATATCTACTGAATTTGAACTCAGTTCCCAACTCCAGCATAAAAAATTTCTCCCTTAGATATAAAGTTTATGTCAGAGCATTACAATGTGAGAAACAAAAATCTTATAACTTATTTTATTGGACATTTTCATGTCTGGATGAGAAAACATGTATGAAAAACTTGTGACTTAATTTATATTATTCTATCTAGCAAGCTGCCACAATATCTTTTGTAATGCGTCTGTATACAATTACATAGATTGATGGCAGAGAGATAAAATATCGTAGCCTAATGTGGCCTTCAAAGTATTTCAGGTGTATTACTCAAGTTCTTTTCCAAATTGTCTGTAGTCTCCAATGCACTTTTGTACAGTGCTTGAAATAAAATAGGCTGTCAATAAACACTTGTTGATTGATGACAAATGTACCCATGCTTCAAAAATTAACAAGTGATATGCAGATATAAGATAGAGTTTTATGTTTTTATCATGATGATAGTGATTATGATGACAATCACTTGGATTTATCACCTAGATGCAATAATAGTAATATTGACATCTGGCTAGTATATTCAATAATCAGTACTGATATAAACGAAATATTGGTATATAACGGTGTCCCACTGTTTTATTTTTTCTTAAAATTTGACATGGCTAAAATAATGAGTAGTTTAATAGAAATTCAAATTCTAAAAAATCCAACACAAAAACAACATTTAATTCTTTTTAAACAGCATTGGACTCAGCTAGAAGCAACATTCTTACATGTTTGGACAGAAAACAGCACTTCATTTATAAATAAGGTTTTTATTTAAATAATCTTGAATTAAAATGAAACCTTTGGCCCTGCTAGTAATTAAACAGCAGTGCTTTACAGTAGTCGTATTCTAAACATGCAGACAGAGAAAAACACTTTGCAAATAAAAGTATACACAAGCTGCAGTGTTTTGGTCCATTAAGGAGGAGAACACCTGCAAAGCTTTTAGTTCCCCCACTTATGCTTTTTTTCAGTGGGCTGAAGTGTGATAATACTCTTGTCCCCATATGGGAACCAGAGATTAGTCCCAACTAAAACATCCAACACACTCAGCTACCTGCAAGCAATTGAGTAACCTAAGCTTCACTGATATGTAGAGCTGGAATGAGAGGCACTTGAAACAACTGGCCACATGGGGCACAAAGAAAGAAGGGCACTCACAAGTCCAAATAAGCTCTGTGCTTATTTGTCTCCTACAGAGGTGGAAGAAAAGTCACTACTCAGAGTCGCCCTATTCAATTTAGCACAGCTGGTGGAACTGGCTGAGTCCCTCCATCTAAAACCCCATGGAGCTCTGTGCCCAGTTGTGCCTCTGAGCCTCACGGCAGCAGTAGAAGTAGGACTCTCGCCAACCCCATTCACAAACAACGATAAGTGGGTTTTATCTTCTTAGCCTTAAGGCACAGTGACATATGGGAATGCACACTTATGTTTCGGGTTGTTTTTTTTTTCCCTCTTATTAGAGGGGTTCTATGTTTTGCTTTTTCACCCAAAGAAACTTGAACACTTATTCTTATCCAGGAAGAAGTCCAATGAATAGCTGCTTTGAATTTTTCCCCAAATGGCATCACTGACCATTCATTCATAAATTGATACCTCAAGTAAAGAGGCCTGCAAGAAGCAAGGTAAACTTGGAATCCAGTTGAAATATGCAATGTTCTTTGGGCTCGAAGCACACTGTCAGGTATCCAGAGCATGCAAGGGTGATGATTCCAATGAGTGCTTGGTGGTCAACATGTCCTCAAAATTCAGACTTCTAAAGCTTTGAAAGCTGTGCAAAATAATATGCTTTGAGTTAAAAAAAATCTGTGATTGTACTGTGCTTCATTTTAGATTACGGTGTAGACATAATTCCTTTCATCACTAAGAGATTGGGGATTCAGAGCAGAACAGGTAATGTTCAGAGGAGCTTCTTGCGGACAAACTTTAGCTCACAGCTGAGAAGCTCATAGCTTATCTATCTTAATCCCTGCCATGGACATGTCCACTTGGGACCACAGTCTCATTTCTATCTAGCTTAGTAATTTATTTTCCATCCAGTCAGCAGTGATCTTTCTCATATACTTACCTCCTCAGTTCTCCCCTTTTCCAATGGCTTCCTATTTACATCCTCATAAAATATGAACCCTAAAATAAAATTAATTTTTTGGTCTCTGCTTCATCTGATAGCCTCATTTCTTGCTATGTCTCCTTGTTCCCCTCTTCCCCAAGTAATCTTTGCAATTTCCAGATCTAAGTCTACTGTAGGATTTCAGTTTACTCACTTTCCTTTCTTATTTTATGCTTTTATGCACTGAGACCTTTAATCAAATCTACTATTTTCAATACTGGATTCAGAATAGAATTTTTAAAAAATACAATTGAAAAATACCAATATCAGGTCTCACATCAAAATTGCTAATTTATTTGTTCAGGGATGAGATGTGGGCATTGGTGCTTTTTAAAATTCCATAATGAATTCTTATGTGCATTTAAAGCCAAAACCCCTGATTTAAATACTCATAACTATAAGTTTATCTGGATAACTTTCATCATTCTGAATATCCCAATATACCCCAGTCCATTCTATAATCTTCTCTGTGATGTTCATATATCACTTTGTGTTCATAGCCCCCATGGCTCTTATATTTTGTTATAATCATACATCTGCTGTCTCTCTCTTCTCTTTGAGAATATGAATTGTTTACTTCCAATGTACCTGGAACTCAATTGTTTTTTTACCTTAATGAATGGAAATTCTGAAATTGAGTTCAATAATTGAGGAGAGAGGGAAGTCAGAATGATGATAGGGAAGGAAGTATTATTTGGGGAGCAAAATAGAGGGAGCATATGGATTTGCTGGTAGGGGAAATAGAAAGATAAAATAATATATTTGTAGGAGACGAAGGCAGAAATATTGCTGCTATTCACTTATATAGTCAGCAGATATTTATAGTGTCACCTGGGTATTAGTCACACTGCTAGCTTCTGGCCGCACACACAGTCTCTAGTTCTCTGGAGCTTACAGCTTAGTAGTGGAGATATTAATTCAACCAAATCATTAAATAATCACGTATTTAATAGCAACCCACTGAGGTCAGTGAAGGTTTCCATAGTTTTTTCATAGTTAAACCTAAAAGAGGAGTAAAATGTTCCTAGAGTCAATGGAAGAAAGAGAGTTCTGAGCAGCAGGAATAAATAAGGCCTAAATTGTTAGGGAATAAATTTATGTACTTGAAGAACAGAGAGGAGATTAAAGTGAGTTTATAGTGAGGAGCAGACTAGTAGGAGAGGTGGCTACCCGTGCACGTAAGAGGTAGGTCACAGAGGGCCTTGGAGGCTGTGAAAAAGGCCAGTCAATGTCATCCAAGTCTAATGGGAAGATCCATATAAGAAGCAGGTTTCCAAAAGAAAAGGAGGAACCACTGAAGATGTTTCAAAATGAAGGAATTTAATATGGAGACTCGATTACACAAATGACGGAAGATTTGAGAAACCAAAAGGGGACGGTGAGGCAACCTAGATATTTGGTACAGCTGGAAGTGATATAGGAGGAGGTGGTATAACTGAGCTTCTGATGAAGAAAGAATCATGTTTGGGACTCCTGGTGAAAGCTGAATCCATAGAGAAAAAGTGGCTCTTGAGTAGAAGCTGTGATCAAAGCTGAAGACATTGCCCTTCCGTTTTCTCAACCTGTTATGAAACCAAACAGGAGCATGGGAGCCCAGAAAATAGTTCCCTGTGACAAAGAGCCAGATGAGGAATGGATCTAAGAGCCATCAGTCACACAACCCAAAAATAATAAGCAGGACAGTTTTGTGAAAATGTGATCAGGTTTAATTTGAAAATATCACTCTGGTGTCCATGCGAATTTTTAAGTAGAGAAAGGTAAAAGTAGAGTGGGAACTAGGGAGGTAGAGGAGACAGGCTGAACTAAGTTGTTAGCAGTAGTGATGGAGAGAAATGCCTGTGTTTGAAATATATCTAAGAGGCAGATAGAAGCAGCGGTGATCATTTATTGGAAGAAGAGGACTTTGGACTTTGTTTTTATGTAAAGGAGAGTCCCCCTGGGTTTTTGACAAGAAGGGAAAGAAACGGTGCTATCCATTTGAGATAAATTAAATAGATGAGACACTTGAGACAGCTAAACCTGTTAAAAGGTTATTGCAATAGATCAAGCCGTAGGAATATCAATGCATCAAGGTGAAAAACAAAACAAACAGAAAAAAACAAAGCAATGACAACAAAAGCCTAAAGTTAATTTTATTTAGTTAAAAATGAGTTCCAACATAATATTATATGTATTTAATTAATTTTATGATATTTGGGCTCAATGAAAAGGTGATTTTATTAGCTTTACTGTTTGTAAGCCTGGAATCAACTGACATTTTGCACAATTGATTGATTCGGTCTCACCATAGATGAGTAAACATCAAACCCTAATGACTGTACATGATTAATTTACAATTTATTCACCCAGATAGTATTTGTCAAATGCCAGAAGTTTGTTTTTATTTTAAGCTATTGCAAAAACAATCTACCCAAAATCATCTGTATAAAGTTTTTCTCTTCAGTCTAGATTTGAAGCAACATCCGCCTGGTCCAGAAGATGTAATTTCCCAGAGGCCAATAAAGATACTTCAATACTTTAGACCTGAAGTCAGCAGCCCCAATTTTTAGTTTATGACAATCTATAATAATACAAAATTTTTGTTAATTTGCTCACTCGATATTTGAATCTTATTTGTCAGTTCATTCATTCTTCATTCAAAGAATATTTAGTTATTATTTATTAGGTGCCAAGTTCTGTGCTGGGCGTTAAGGCAACAGAAATGACAAAATAGACAAATATCCCTCCCAGGTGATGCTTACATTTTATTTCTCAATTGAAGTTTGCTGGGTGTGGAGGAAATAAAGGACCCACTTCCAAAAATTATTCTTGATGGGGACTGCTAATGTTTGACATACAAAGTTTTAACATAAATTGATGTTTTAGAGCCATCTATTCCAATTCTCTCAATTTTTAGAAAAGAAAGGAAATATAGCTTAAGAAGCGGAGTATGTTTCCTTGATCCTTCATATTATGTCTTCTCTATGATATTATCAGTTTTACAAAAGCAGTCATAACATCTCTGATATCGAAAGACAACAAAGAATTCTTCAAAATTTATTCTAAAACATTTTTATATGACTCTAAAGTAAGAACCCAAAAATTTATGCATTGCAGCCATGGGTAATTTATTTGCTATATGGCCAAAATCTATATTTCAATCTCTTGGCCATTGCCCTTTTATTTTTGCTTTAACAATGCTAGTGATTTTTGTTTTGTTTTGTTTTGTTTTTGTTTTAAGTAGTGGGTGTAGTGAGCAAGCCTGTGTACAAACAAAAATGTGAAATAATCCTGAGATAATTTTGTAGCTCTCCAAAATAATGTCAGATTGAACAGCTCAAGTTTATATTATCAAAAGTACTAAGTATATTTTGCATGTAGTGTATTCAGAATTAATAATCTATATGAAAAGAAATTAAAATGATATTAACATTAGAGTACATTTTTACTTTTTTAATGTTTTACATTAGTAATAAGAAAAGTAATGAGTCTAAATTGAATTAGCTCTAAGGAATTTTCTCACACACTTTATTCAATAAATAATTAATATCTTTTGCAAAGATGTACTATATTTAAGAACGTAATCCCCCAAATGAGTAACAAATATTCTTCAATTAAAGTTTCATGTATTTTTATTTTATCTCCTATATCATATTGAAAATACACTTTTAGTTATGGTGTTTAACCAAAAATCCTGGATAATAGTAATTTAAAACAATTGTATCAGAAACTTCTTTTTAAATAATATATCCACATGCACACACAAGCGCATACAAATATATTAAACAATCCTATAAACTAGATTCAATGCACCAAGCCTATAAGCTAGATACTTTCGTTACAGTTTGAAAGAATTAAAGCATAGAATGGTCAAAGTACTAAATAATAGCTCAGCTGGGATTCCACCACAGGGATGTTTAAAATACTGACAATACTAAGTGTTGGCAAGGATAGGGAGGAACTGAACCCCTATACATTGCTTCTGGGAATGTAAAATGCTAGAAACACTTAGAAATAAGTTTCCAAAACCTACTTTAATAGTAAACATATGTTATGGCACAGTAACTCCATTTCTAGTTAACCATCCAAGAGAAACAAAATGAAAATAAGAAGAAAGGTGAAAACACACACCCACAAAATGCTTGTACAAATTGTTTATAACTGCTTAAATCATAATATCCCAAAATTGGAACAACACAAATGTCCATCAACAGATACATTGATAAACTTTTATGTAATGGACTACTACTCAGCATCAAAAGGAAAACATTTCTAATACATGTAACAACATGAGTGAATGCAAATGAACATTACTTTGAGCTAAGAAACCGAAAACAAAAGGAGAGCATATTGTATGCTTTCCTTTATGTGAAATTTTAGCAAGACTAATAATCTATAGTTACAGAAATCTGATGATGGTTTATTGAAGTAGGGCATGGGAAGTGTAAAACACCTGCCAAGGGGCACAAAGGGAAACCTTTGGATTAATATAAATGCTCCCCTTCTTGATTGTGGTGGTGGTGATTACACTGAGTGTATTCATTTGTCAAACCTCATTGAACTTTACACTTAAAATATGTACATTTTATTGCATGTAAAATTTCCTTCATACAATTGATTTAGGTAAAATCAGTTAGGTAATCAGGATAATTTTACAAGGCTAACTGCTTAAGATATCAGACTGCTACCCAAACAGAGAGGAATGGAGCCTACCAAACCATGGAGAGAAGATCTGCCCAGAGGGTGGAGTCCAATATTAAAGCCACTTTCTCCCTTGATGTATTTACCTATTGTGAGTTATTGTGAGCTGGAGAAGTTGAGTATAACATAGTTTAAGAGAAACTAAGAAAGCAGAGTAGAGCTTTGAGCAGTTTCTAGGTAAGTGGGACATGAATTGAATCTCAAGTCTCATGAAATTGCAAGGGACCAGCAAATATCATAGGCTTAAGATGTGGTCCCAAGAGGGAGTTAGGATGAATTACGAGTAGATTAGCCCTCATAAAGATTGAAGTTCTATGTCAAATCAGCTCAATCACAGGTGATCTTTTGCTAAAAGCAAAAATAAATCTTGTGGAAGATACAGTCAACCAGTGTCTCAAACAAAATCTATGATTTTTCACATACGATGGCAATCATTCAATAAAAAATGACCAGATGTGCAAGAAGAAAAGGAATCACCCAAAATCAAGAGAAAAACTGACTGAGAAATTATCAGGTTTATTCTTTAAATAAGTCTGATGAATAGGTTTAAGAAATGAAACAAAAAGTCAGAGGATTTCAAAAAAAATTTGAAAAAAAATGTCAAATGAAGATTTTATAGCTGAAATACACTGTGGTGGACAAATTTTTAGATGACCCTGTTATCTTTGCCCCCTCATGTTACTCCATGATTAGATTAGATTACTTGGCAAGAAGATTTGCATATGTAATTAAGGTTATTTGACCTAAAAAAGGGAGATTATCCAGAAGGGCCTAATCTAATAACACGGGCAATTGAAAAGCAGCGAGTTGACCCTGACTAGTAGCAGAAGAGGACATCAGAGATGGGAAACACTCTTCCTGGCTTTGATGGTGGAGGAGGCCATGGGTCACAGCACACAGGTGGTTTAGGAGGTAAGACCTACCTGTCGGCTAAAAAAAGCTTGCTTCATCCTACAACTGCCATGGAATGAATTCAGCTATTAACCTGATTATATTTGTAATCAGATTTTTCTCCAGACCCTCTATCTAAGAGTCCATTGTGGCCAACTCCTTGATTTCAGTCTTGCAATACCCTATACTAGAAGCAGAACCAGCTGCATTTCCGAACTCCAGAACTGTGAGCTAATAAATAAATAGGTGCTGTTGTAAGCAACTAAGTTTGTGGTCATTTGTTATACATCAATAGAAAACTAATACGCATACTGTGAGTAGAGCTCAGTAGATGAATTTCATAGCAGATTAAATACCAATAAAGAGAGCTCAAAATATTAATAAGTAATAAATGATAAACTAGAAGATAGATAAGATGAAAAGCCCAGTAAAAGCATGCAGAAAAAAAATAGAAAGCACAGAAATGAGTTTAACATGTGGGAAATGTACTTGCAGAAGAAGAGGAGGGAGGAATGGGACAAAAGCAGTATTTGAAGATGCAATGGTTACAAATACTCCAAAACTGTTAAAAGATGAAATCTATATCCAGTAAAATATTCTTCAGAGGTGAAGGTAAAGAAAGCATTTTCATATTAACAAAGACAGATGGTACATCCAGTCCCACACTAAAGGAAATACTAAAGGGAGTTGTCAGAAGGAAATAATGCCAAATATAAGCCCTGAAATTCAGGAAAGCGAGAAAGTATAAATACTTGGGTCAAGCTAATCAACTATTAACTACATAAAACAATAACAATAATGCTGGCTTATAGGGAATAGCAGGAGGATGGAAATTTGAGATAAAATAATTGAAAGTTGTTATATTGCACAACTTTCAAATATCTGTGCAATACAAATAATACATATTAATTTATATTAGATTTCAGTAAAGTTAAGCATTCATGTTTTAATCTGATGGGCAATTACTAAAATAAAAGTAAATGCTGTAAAAGAGAATAGAGCAAGGAAAAAAGTATACAATTTGGAGCAAATTGATTGTTTTCTGTTATCTACCTTAACTTTTCCTTTAAGGTAGAGAAAAAAGGAAAATAATCAATAATTAAGTGGGCGAATATTGATAAGCTAGAAAACACTTTCCATTAGATAAAGTGCAAACATCTTTGACAAGACTAATAAATTTATCAAACTCCTAGCAAAACTAATCTAGAAAGAAGGCATCAAGAACACACATCAGCAATGGAAAAGGGAATTAGCATCAGAAAATGTATAGCTATTTTAAAATACCGTTAGAGTTGAACACTATGACATGAACTTAAAATGTTTGAGAATTGAACTTTTTAATAGATAATACAATGTAACCAAAATGGAGTTTTGGCAAATTTTAAAATAAATCTTACCTCCTTTTAACTTCAGGAAAGAGATAGTATTTATTTGTATATGTTAACAAATCCTTTCATTTCCTCTCTTTTCTATTTCATATGAAGATTAGTTGATGGTACCCAATTTTATAACTAGTTCTTAGGTTGCAAAGTGTCCAAATGGTATCTTGACTGAAGAGAAATTAACATGATAAGGGGATATGGTGTGTGATAAGACATGTATCCACGTTAAACAAAATTGTGAGAGATTCTTTGAATTATTTGCAGTTGCATATTAAGAAGAAATGTAAACCTGTTTTGTGGGAGTTAAATATAGCTAGAAGTAAGAGATACCAAAGGATAAATAATAGAACTACTACAAATATAGAAAAGAATGGGTGATAAAATGAATGTGTCATATATTACCTGCTTGCTGTCAGACCTATTCCCCTCCTTCTCAGTTTAAGGGGACAGCTTGCATGGAAGCTAACATTGGTTAGGTTTGGCCTGTGGGAGATACTGATTGGATATTAGTTGGAGGGGAGATGTTGCAGAAATTTACCCACTTGTCTCAAGGTCAAACAGCGTAGAGACTCATTAACTTAGAACAAGTAGATAACTTTCTGTTATCGTTCCTTCATTTTTCTTTTGAATAGTTTTATATCTCCATTTAGTCA
This sequence comes from Myrmecophaga tridactyla, assembly GCA_004026745.1. NCBI lineage: Eukaryota > Metazoa > Chordata > Mammalia > Pilosa > Myrmecophagidae > Myrmecophaga > Myrmecophaga tridactyla. The sequence continues at coordinate 245 of PVIY010005965.1, read as the reverse complement.
TTACATGTTATATAGTTCAGGAAATAGTCATATCTTTTCATATGAGTAATTCATATTTCTTAGTTTTATTTCCCTGTATTTTATACTTAGTGATAAATACGGTTTTCCTTCACTCCATACTCTAAAATTTTAGGAAATACGTCATTTTCTTTCTTTCTTTTTTTGGAGTTGTGAGCCATCTTATTGATTCTTTTGTTATTTATTTTTGCTCTTGATTATCCTGGATATTTAAAATGAAAAAAAAA
>PVIY010005964.1:0-90835 GCA_004026745.1 Myrmecophaga tridactyla | reverse complement strand
ACAAGGTTTAGCAATCCATTTTATTATTTATTTATTTATTTATATTTATTTTTTTAAAGAATCAACTTTGCTATAAAAAGTTTGTATTTGCAACAGTGGCTCAGTGGCAGAATTCTCACCTGCCACGCTGGAGACCTGGGTTTGATTCCCAGTACATGCCCATGTGAAAAAAGGTTTTGGCTTCCTATTTCCTTTTTTTTATTTAAGAAAACAAACAATACACTTAAAACCACCAAAAATGGTTATCTTAGTTAGCTTAACCATAGGCATATTTAAATAAAATATCCTTATGAACATTATAAACCTGTATTTGGACAGTAAGTTTCAAAAACCAATTTAAAATTAAGGCAAGAAGGGAAAATATTCTATATATTCAGATAACAAAGTTCTTAAATTCTAAGTATTAAATACTAACTTAGATACCATTTGCCCAGTTGTCTAAACTGTGAATGTTTTACATATCAAGTAGAAAGTTCTTACAAATACCTGCATTGCTATATATAATGACCTATGTTACTAAATATTTTCCTGATTTCAGGCAAATATGAAGATACAAATATTTTTACAATTAACATATGGAAATCTTAACCACCTAAAATGGATATCTAAGTTAGATATCCATAAGCATATTAAAATAATATCCATAGACATATTAAAACAAAAATCTAAGTAATAATTGTAAAGCCTGCTTGTACAATATATTTCATAAACCAACTTAAAATTAATGCAAAGAAGGATGAAAATCTATAAATACAAATATCAGAGTTACTTGAATTCTAAATATTAAACAGTACCTTAAATATCATTTGATTACCTATCAAAACTGTGTGTTCTCAAAATATCATGTAAAAAGTTATTACAAATATCAACTTTGCTATAGTTGGTGAGCTATGTTACTAAATATTTTCAATTTATTTTTCAAGAATTTATTTTATCTGATTTTACTATACCTGCTTATTTTTTTAAACCATTTTTAAACTATTTTTAGTTGTGAAATACAACATATATATAGAAAGAAAGGAAAGAAAAAGAACAATAATTTTCAAAACACAGTTCAATCAGCAGCTACAGAACAGTTCCCAGAGTTTGTTATAGGCTTCCATGCCCTCAACTCAGATTTTTCCTTCTAGCTGCTCCAAAACACTGGCAACTTTATTGGAGTATAATAACGGTATCACACAGTATCTGCCTTTTTTGTCTGGCTTATTTTAGTCAGCATTATGTCCTCAAGTTTCATCCATGTTGTCATATGTTTCAGGACATCATTTTTTCCAAATGCTGAATAATATTCCATCATATGCATATACCACATTTGTTTATTGACTCATCTGTTGATGGGCACTTGGATTGTTTCCATCTCTTGGCAATTGTTTATAGGGCCACTATGAACATTGTTGGGCAAATGTCTGCTCATGTCACTGCCCTCAACTTTTCTGGGCATATACCGAGTATTGGTATTGCCAGGTCATAGGGAAACTCAATATTTATTTTTCTGAGGAATGGCCAAACTGATTTTCACAGAGGCTGAAACATCCCCACCAACAGTGAATACATGTTCCAATTTCTCTGCATCCTCTCCAACATTTTTTCCTGTTTGTTTAATAGCAGCCACTCTTATAAGTGTGAAGTGATATCCCATTGTCATCTTAATTTGCATTTCCCTTATAGCCAATGAAGATGCGCAGTTCTTCATGTGCTTTTAAAAAAGAAAAATGAAAACATTTTTTATTGTTAAATATAACATACATATAAAGAAAAGAGAGAAAAAGTCATGATTTTCAAAGTGCACTTCAACAAGTAGTTACGAACAGATTTCAGAGTTTGTAATGGGTTACCATTCCACTATTTCAGATTTTTCCTTCTAGCTGCTACAAAACATTGGAGGCTAGAAGAAATGTGTTTTTTGTTCTCCTTTTTTTGTGAAAAATAATATATATACAAAAAAAAAGCAATAAGTTTTAAGCACATCACAATTAGTTGCACAGCAGATTTCAGAGTTTGGTATGGGTTACAATTCCACCACTTTAGGTTTTTACTTTCAACTGCCCTAAGACACCAGGCACTAAAATAAATATCAATATATGGATTCAGCACTCATACTCATTTGTTAAACCCTATGTTCTCTATATAACTCCACTATCACCTTTGATCTTTCTCCTACTCTTTTTTTTTAACTTTTTCTGTTGTATAGTATAACACATATACAAAGCAAAGAAATAAAATAAAGCAATAGTTTTCAAAGCACTCTTCAACAAGTAGTTATAGGACAAATCCCAGAGTTTTTTATGATCATCTCAGATTTTTTTCTTCTAGCTGCTCCAGAATATAGGAGGCTAGAAGGCTTAAATATTTTTTTATCTTAACAATTGACTTTCTTTTTCTGAAAAAATAACATACAGCCAAAAGAGCTATAAATTTCAAAGCACAGCACCACAATTAGTTGTATATTTCAGAGTTTGACATGGGTTACAATTCCACAATTTTAGGTTTTTACTTCTAGCTGCTCTAAAATATTGGAGACTAAAAGAGATATCAATTTATTGATTCAGCATTCATGTTCATTCATTAAATTGTATCTTCTCTGCATTACTTCAAAATCACTTTTGATCTTTCCATCCCTCCCTTTAGGAGTGCTTGGGTTTTAGCTGTTCTAAATTTTTCATATTGGATGTGTCTGTAACTAAAATGGGAAGGGAGATGGAACCATTTGATGTTCTGGAAAGGCTGGGCTAGTTTCAGGACTTATCTGAACCAAGGACACATCTGGAGGTTATAGGTTACTGGAAAATTTCTCTAGTGCATGGAACCCTTGTGGAGTCTTATATATTGCCCTAGGTGTTCTTTAGGATTGGCTGGCATAGTCCTGGTTGGGGGTTGGCAGGTTATGATAGGTAGCAAGATCTACTTGAAGCTTGCATGAGAGCAACCTCCAGAGTAGGCTTTCGACTCTATTTGAACTCTCTCTACCACTGATACTTTATTAGTTACACTTTTTTGTCCCTTTTGATCAGGATGGAATTGTTGATCCCATGGTGCCAAGTCTGGATTCATACCTAGGAGTCATCTCCCACATGGCCAGAGAGACTTTCACCCCTGGATGTCATGTCCCACATAGGGGGGAGGGCAATTATTTCACTTGCAGAATTGGGCTTAGAGAGGGTGAGGCCACATCTGAGGAACACCAGAGGTCCCCCAGAAGTAGCTCTTAGGCATGCCTATAGATAGTCTAAGCTTTTCTGCTACCAACATAAGCTTCACAAGAGTAAGCCTCATGATCGAGGGCTTGGCCTAATGATTGGGGTGTCCCTAAAGTTTGACACAGTTTGATCAGGAGGTTCCCTGATGGTAAGGTTTAATAGTTCCATATTCTTTCTTCCCTGCCAATAACTCTTTGATTATCTGCTTAATATAGTCTAGGATGTATCCAGGCATTATAGCATTCTATACAGGATTAAAGGACCTCTTTCTTATTCTGGGCTCCCTGTGTTTCAATTGTTCAAATGAGCTATATAGATAGGTTGAGTTAGATTATGCCATACAGAAAATTTCATTTCCAGACAAAATGAAACTTTCTTCCTTTAGTCTCAAAGAGTAGCTGAGGTTCTAAAATATAGACAATGTCTTCCTTACCCCTATGTTCTGAATTACTTTATCCTCAACCTGTTCAGCTTCGTTCTTATCTCTAAATATCAGATTATATATATAAAACAGCCTCTCAAAATCCAGAAAGAATAATCACCACCCTGGACTTAATGTGTCTGCTCTGAAAGCTGACAATCTAGACCCCTGTTTTCTTATAAGCATTTTCTAAAGGTGACTATACCATTGTTCTTCTTTCATTTCTGGCTTATTTCTCTCACCAAATGTCCCACATGTTCATTCACATCATTGCATGCCTCATGACTTTGTTCCTTTTTATAGCCAGCACAACCTTCATTCATAAGTATACACCATGTTTCACCAATCTACTTCTTCAGCCACCTGCATTCATCGGGCATCATGTAGAGGGCTCAAAGTCCACAGTTCATCAACATTCTCAATTTTAGATAATTTCATTGTGCCCAAAAGGAAGAAAACCAATAAACACACCCTGGCCAAATAGGAAATCTAAACCTTCTCTTAACTCTTGTCCCTCCCCCCATTATTTACCTCTGCTTAGGTAGTAAGGTAGTGCTGATGGTTTCCTTTTGAACATAGCTCATAACATGCAATAGCAGTTTTTCCCCTCTACCCTGGACTTAATCTCTCTTTGTACAAGCATCATATCTTTGAAGTAATTCTTGCGAGAACTAATTCATATTTCTAGTTAATCAGTGGGACACATAGGTCTATACAACCCCTTTCAATCTTGTTCATCTTCAATATGGTAATATTACTTATAGACCCACTAAAGAACCACCTTCACTCCTATCTATTTCCTTACACTGGAGTTCAACCTCATTAGCTAATGGTTCACCCATCTCTAGCTTCTATGAATCTCTAAGTCCCCTATATTCTGCATTATTAGCCTCTGACTATACCTTTATGCTGGTCATGAAAGTGGAATTATATAGTAACTATCCTTTTGTGTCTCACTAATTGCACTCAGCATTATGTCCTCAAGGCTCATCCATCTTGTTGTGTTCTTCAGGATGTCATTTTGTCTTACTGCTGCATAATATTCCATCATATGTATATACCACATTTTGTTGATTCACTCGTCTGTTGATGGGCATTTGGTTTGCTTCCATCTTTTGGTGATTGTGAATAATGCTGCTATGAACATCAGTGTGCAAATGTCTGTTTGTTTTTGCTTTCAGCTCTTCTGGGTATATACACAGTAGTGCTATTGCTGGGTCATAGGGCAACTTGATATTAAGTTTCCTAAGGAACTGCCAGTCTTCCATAGTGGCTGCACCATTATACATTCCAACAGCAGTGCATTAGTGTCTCAGTTTCTCCACATCCTCTCTAACATTTATAGTTTCCTGTTTGTTTAATAGCAGCCATTCTTATAGGTGTGAGGTGGTATCTCATCATAGTCTTGATCTGCATTTCCCTTATAGCCAATAAAAATGAGCATCTCTTCATATGCTAAAAATCCATCTGTATTTGCTCTTCAGAAAAGTGCCTATTCATTTCCTCTGCCCATTTTATAACTGGATTGTTTGTTCTTTTGTTGGTGAGCTGTATAATTTCTTTATGTACACAGGATATCAAACCTTTGTCTGATATGTGATTTCCAAATATTTTCTCCCATTGAGTTGGCTTCCTCTTCACCTTTTTAACAAAGTCCTTTGAGGCACAGAAGCTCTTGATCTTAAGGAGTTCCCATTTGTCTATTTTTTCTTTCACAGCTTGTGCCTTAGGTATAAAGTTCAAGAAGCTACCTCCTATTACTAGATCTTGAAGACACTTCCCTACATTTGTTTCAAGAAGTTTTATGATACTGGCTCTTACATTTAAGTCTTTGGTACATTTTTAATTAACTTTTGTATAGGGTGTAAGGTAGGGGTCTTCTTTCATTCTTTTGCTATTGAAATTCAGTTTTCCCATGCCCATTTATTGACAAGAATATCCTGTCCCAATTCATTGGATTTGGGGGCCTTATCAAAGATCAAATGTCCAAAAATTTGATGGTCAATCTCTACACTCTCAATTCTATTCCACTGGTCAGTTCTTCTGTTTTTGTGCTAGTACCATGCTGTTTTGACCACTGTGGTTTTATAGTAAGCCTTAAAGTCCGGAAGCAATAGACCTAACAGCTTGCTCTTCTTTTTCAGGATGTCTTTAGCTATTTTCAGTCTCTTTCCCTTCCATAGAAATTTGATAACCAATTTTCCAAATCTTCAAAGTAGGTTGTTGGGATTTTTCTTGGTATTGTATTGAATCTGCAGCTCATTTTGGGTAGGATTGACATCTTGACACTATCCAATCTTCCTATCCATGAGCATGGAATATCTTTCCATCTATTTGGGTCATTTTTAAATTCTTTTAGCAATTGTTTTGTAATTTTCTGTGTCTAATCCCTTGACATCCCTGGTTAGGCTTATTCCTAGATACTTAACTCTTCTGAATGGGATTTTTTCCTTAGTTGTCACCTCAGATAGGTCATTGCTTGTGTATAGAAACATTACTAATTTTTATACAATAATTTTGTATCCTGCCATTTTTCTGAATTTGTTTATTTTCTCAAGTAGTTTTATTATGGATTTCCCAGGATTTTCTAAGTATAAGATCTTGCCATCTGCAAATGATGAAAGTTTTACTTCTTTCTTTCCTATTTGGATGTCTTTTATTTCTTCTCCTTTCTGACTGCTCCAGCTAGTACTTCTAATACAATGTTGAATAATAGTGATGACAATGAGCATCATTGTCTCATCCCCAATCTCAAGGCAAATGCTTTCAATTTCTCATCATTAAGAATGGGTTTTCCATATATGCCCTTTAAGATATTGAGAAAGTTTCCTTTGATGGCTAACTTCTGAAGTGTTTTTTATCAGGAAAGGATGCTAGATTTTGTTGAATGTTTTTTCAGCATCCATCAATATGATCATGTGATTTTTCCCTTTCGATATATTAATGTGTTGTATTACATTGATTGATTTTCTTATGTTGAACTGTCCTTGCATTCCTGGTATGAATTGCACTTGATCATGATGTATAATCCTTTTAATGCAGCATTGGATACAATTTGCTAGCATTTTGTAAGAATTTTTGCACCTACATTCATTAGGGAGATTTGTCTGTAGTTTCCTTTTCTTGTATCATCTTTATCTGATTTTGGTATTAGAGTGATGTTAGCTTCATAAAATGAGTTAGGTAGCTTTCCTTCTTCAATTTTTTGAAGAGTTTGGGCAGGATTGATGTCAGTTCTTTTCTAAACTGATAAAATTCTCCTGTGAAGTCATCAGGTCTTGGGGTTTTGTTTTGTATTGTTTTGTTTTTTTGTAGGAAGATTTTTGATAACTGATTGGATCTCTTTACTTGTAATTGGTTTGTTGAGATCTTCTATCTCTCTTCCAGACAGTATAGGCAATTTGTGTGTTTCTAGGAATTTGTCCATTTCATCTAAGTTATCTAGTTTGTTGACATATAGTTGTTCATAATATCATCTTATGATTTTTTTAAATTTCTTCATGATCTGTGGTAAGAATCTCTCTCTCATTTCTGATTTTATTTATTTGTGTCCTCTCTCTTTTCTTCTTTGTTAATCTAGCTAGGGGGGCATCAATATTATTAATTTTCTCAAAGAACCAGCTTTTAGTTTTGTTGGTTCTTTCTATTGTTTTATTGTTCTCCAGTTTGTTTATTTCTACTTTAGTATTTATTATTTCTCTTATTTTATTTGCTTTGGGGTTAGTTTGCTGTTCTTACTCTGCATTCTCCAAGCAAGCAGATAAATCCTCATGTTTTGCTCATTCTTGGTTTTTAATAGAAACATTTAGGGCAATAAATATCCCTCTCAGCACTGCCTTTGCCACATTCCATAAGTTTTGATGTGCTGTATTCTCATTATCATTCATCTCTAGATGTTCACTGATTTCTCCAGCAATTTCTCCCTTGACCCACAAATTATTTAAGAGTGTGTTGTTTAATCTACATATATTTGTGAAAGCTCTCGTTCTTTGGTAATTACTAATTTCCACCTTTATTCCATTGTGATCAAAGAAAGCGTTTTGAATAATTTCAATCTTGTTAAATTTATAGAGACTCAGTTTATGTTCCAGTGTATGATCTGTCTTGGAGAACATTCCTTCTACACTAGAGAAGAATGTTATCCTGGTATCTTGGGATATAATTATCTCTCTATATATCTATTAGATCTAATTCATTTATCATATTGTTTAGGTTCTCTGTTTCTTTGTTGATCCTCTGTATGGTTGTTCTATCTATAGCAGAGAGTGGTGTATTGAAATCTCCCACTTTTATGGTTGATATGTCTATAGCACCCTTCAGTTTTTCCAGTATGTGCCTTATCTACTTTGGAGCTCCTTGATTAAGAGCGTACACATTTATGATTGTGTATTCCTTCCTTGTGAATCGTCCTTTTTATTAATATGTACTGTTCTTCTTTGTCTCTGCTGATGTCTTTACATTTAAAGTCTGTTTTGTCTGATACTATTATAGCTACTCCTGCTTTCTTTTGGTTACAGCTTGCATAGATCTTTTTCCATCCTTTCACTTTCAACCTCACTGTGTCCTTGAATCTTAAGATTCATCTCTTGTAAACAGCATGTACATGGATTATGTTTTTTGATCCATTCTGTCAGTCTGTATCTTGTAATTGGTGAGTTTAGTCCATTAACACTCAAAGTAGTTGCTGTGAAAGCAGTTTTTGAATCTACCATCTTGTTACATAGTTTTTATTTGTCAGATCTGTATATTTTTCTCTCTCTCTTTTTGTTTAAATTATCTTTACTTACATTCTTTGATTCTGTACCCTCCTCCAGACCTCCCTTTCCTGTCTTTTTTTATAAATTGACAGGGTTCCCTTTAGTAGTTCTGGTATCTTGTTGACTAGGTATCTCAATCTTTCTTTGTCTTTGAAGATTTTAATCTCTCCTTAAATTTTGAAGGATAACTTGGCTGGATAAAGAAATTCTTGGTTGAAAGCCTTTCTCATTCAGGATCTTAAAAATATCATACCACTGCTTTCTTGCTTCCATGGTATCTATTGAGTAGTGTGAAGTCAGTCTTACATGTTTTCCCTTGTATGTAGTAGATTGATTTTCTCATGCTGCTTTCAGGACTTTCTGTTTCTCTTTAACATCTGACAGCCTCATTAGTATGTTTCTTGAAGTGGGCCTGTTTAGATTTATCCTATTTGGAGTTCACTGGGCCTCTCTGATTTGCATATTTGTATCTTTTATAAGGTTTGGGAAGTTTTCTCCACTTATATCTTCAACTAACTTTCCCAACCCTTTACTCTTCTCTTTTCTTTCCTTCTTGGACACCAATAATTCTTATGTTTGAATGCCTCTTGCCCATCATTTCCTGAAGATCCAGTTGCATTTTTTCCATCTTTCTTGTCATTTTTTCTTTTGTGCACTCTTGTTCTATTATTCTATCTTCCAGCTCACTTACTCTTCCTTCTGCTTCTTTGAATCTGCTATCATGTGTCTCCAGTATATTGCTTATTTGGTCTACTCTGTCCTTGATTTCTCTGAGATCTGCCATTTTTTATTTAACTTCCTGAATTCTTCTTTATGCTCTTCTATTGTCTTCCTGATATACTTTATTTCTTTATAAATATTCTTGAGTACATGTTCCATATTCTGTGTCCCCTCTGGAATTGTGATTTGGTCATTTGGGTGGGCCATTTCTGCTTGGATCTTCATGTGCTTTGTGATTTTCTGTTGTGTTAAGGGCATTTGATTATCTTGATATGGTTATTTTGCAAGTTGATTTCCTCCACTCTTCTAAAGTTTTGTATTTACTTGGTTTTTGCTGAATGTTTCCTTTTTCACTTTGTCAGTTATTCTCCACTAAATCAAGGTTGAGGTCTCATGTAGGGGGTACAGTTCAACGTAAGGGTCTATTATAAGCTAGGCCAGGGTACATGGGTACTCCAGTGGCAGAATGACTGCCCACCATGCAGGAGACCCAGGCTCGACTCCTAGCCTATGCAAAGAAAAATAAAAAGAATGAGAAAAAAAGAGATAATGATAATAAAGTAAAATAATAATATTTTAATTATTATTATTTTGAACCACAAAAATAAAGAACTGTAGCAAAATACACCTCAACAATAGTAGGCACCAGAATCGAAAGGAGACACCCCAGGACGTACTGGGAGTGAGGTCAGGCTGGTGCCCACCAGAGGGAGAAAAATTTAAGAGAAAAATAATAATAGTAATAATAAAAATAAATAACATGGAATAATAAAAAATAATCTGTGAAATAAAAAATAGAAAACGTGTAAAAATATAATAATATAAAATATTTATTTAAATTATTTTTAAATAATGAAAAGGACAATATTTATAGTCCTTTAATAATAATGAAAAGTAATATTTATATTACTAGAAAAATGTATAGAAAGAATATGCTTTAAAGGGGGGAAAATAAAAAAATAATCTTAAGAAAAATAAATAAATAAATAAAAATAATAGGGAGTTAGCTTGCCTTCAGTTACCCCTTCTTCCCAGCAGGTGGCGATCGTTGGGATCCTCCTCCTTGAACTTCTCCCCTCCCTGTCCCGGGCCGTTGACCGGCACTTACCTCAGATGGTGCCCTCGAGTTTTCTCCTCCCTCAGCCCCGCCTCTCCTGGCTAGAAAGATTACAAGTTTGGGAGCTCAGCAGGGGCGCTGCTCCCTGAGACTGTCAGGTCTTGGCTGGGGTCTAGGGAACCGACCAGTGCTTAGGGCATCTGTTGATCAGCAGATCCGCAGTCCTTGTGCGCCTGCCCCACACTGCGACTGCGGGCTGGCTTTTCCTGCACCTTACCAGGTGATCACCCCCCTCACCGCGAGGCCTCCCCACAGTGGATGATCGCTGGCGTCCCAGCTCCCTATGGGCGCTGCCTGTCCCAACAACATGGGAAGGTTCCCCCAGCCCGCAGCTGTGCAAGCTGGAGCAAATTCCCTATCGCACCTCCCCGGGGCACCGCAGCCCACCTCGTGGGGATCCCAGTCACCCAACCCACTGGGTCTTCCCGCATTCTCCTCCCCAAAACTGCCTAAAGACCCGCCTAGACTATTCACACCCCAGGACCTGCAATCCTGGGCATTTTCTTCCCATCCTCTATCTTGTTTCATCCTCTATCTTGTTTCACCGAGCAAGAGTGAACTCACTGCTCTTGGCTCCGCCATCTTCACGGAAATCCAATATAAGTGTATCTTAAAATGGCATCCCAGATAGTCTGTGTCACTGCCTAACTGTCTTGTAACTTCTTCCTTTTAGGAAAAATAATGTAGGGTAAAATGGCCATGCATTATGTCAATACATCTATGTGGGCATTATTTAGACTTGGGGAAGCTGAGCTCAAGCATGAATCTCTCAGAGAAAACTAACTGTACTTTGAAATCCAGATTAAGAACAGCTCTAATTAAGGATAAGAAAGCGGGGAGAACCCAACCTGAGAGGCCTAAAACCAGGGTACAAGAAATACAAGTTCTACAAGCAGCAAGATTGGTTGAGGAAGTAAGTGAACCACTGAATGGCCTGTCCAGGAATAATTATGAGGATTCAGAGATCAGAAGCCAGTTAGTCCCAAAGAGCATGATTTCACAAAAATTTCAAATTCAAGAAATGTTTTTCTAAAGAAAATTTGCCTATGGATCATGTCTCCAAGGACAGTTTTATTATTCACAGAAGAAAATTTAAGACTAAAGTAATTTCCCAACACAACAACAAAAGTTTATAGCAAAGGAGGTCACCCAAAGTTAAAAAAAAAAACTCAGATCTGCTTGATTGCATGAGAACACACACACACACACACACACACACACACACACTTACATGGTCTAAAGAATCCATATCAAACAGCTTTGCATTGCTTCTCATTGCTTTAGGATTAACACAGATTATGGAATCATAGATATTCCCCTTTCAATCCTACCATTACTGGTCCTAAATCTCATAACACAGAAACAATTAAATGAATGGAACAATGCAGAACAGGAGGCAAAGATCAACTAAATCATACAATCGTCTTTTTAAGGTTCAAGTATTTGTTCCTCAGACACTTGAAAAGAGATGTCTTATTTAACTGCATGTCATATCACCTTGTAGAGCCTACATCTGGGGAAGAAAAACAAAAACAAAACCAAGACTCACCCAAAATCAGTTATGGAAGTCACTAAGAGATAAAATAGTAGGCGTTATTTTGTAAACTCAGATATTTTAATATTTTAATACGTTAGGGTTCCCTAGAGAAACAGAATCAGCAGGTAACACTCTCAAATACAAAATTTATAAAAGTGTCTCACATGATCGCAAGAACGCAGAGTCCAAAATCCTCAGGGCAGGCTGTGAAGCCAATGATTCCGATGGAGGGTCTGGATGAACTCCACAGGAGAGACTTGCTGGCTGAAGCAGGAAGAGAGCCTGTCTTTTCTGAATCCTCCTTAAAAGGCTTCCAGTGATTAGACTGAGCATCACTCATTGCAGAAGACACTCCTCTTGGCTGATTACAAATGGGATTAGTTGTGGATGCAGCTGATGTGATCATGATCTAATTCCATGAAATGTCCTCACTGCAACAGACAACCCAGCACTTGCCCAACCAGGCAAACAGGTACCACCACTTGGCCAAGTTGACACATGAACCTGACCATGACAGTCCACCCCTTGTGAACTTGGCAGCTATATATATCACCTTAAACCACACACAATTTCTAAATAAAAAAACATTAAAACACACATTTTTTTTCTTTCACCTAACAATACTCAACTGTCCTGCATATAACTGGAAACACAGTAACTCTCTCCAGAATAGGGTGAAAGTCCTTGGGTAATATTCATTCTTAAACTTTATATCTTACAACTTAAATAGTATGACAGGAACAAAACAGCATCACAGTCCTTGTTTCGGTAACTGATCACGTGGTCGTAGTTCATATTTATCACTACCTTCTTTTGTTACCCATTCCATGTTCCCTTTACCCTCAGAAAGCACTTCTGCTGACCATGGTTCTATGCCCGGTGGGGTGACCCAAACCTACATTCCTGAAGTTTCATTGTGGCCCTGCATGGATTGGGTTGTTGCAGCTTTTCATTGATTTTAATCACAGGGCATGGCAGTACTAAAAGACACCCTAGGGGATCTCCTATATTCTAAGAAAACTCTTCTTTACCTCCATTTTATAGTTGCAGTCCTACTTCCCCCTGATAGTCAGGGTCAGTCACCCCAGACAATAATGCAATCTCCTTCTTGGCTTGTTGATCCAGGGGCATGAGTAGCCCAAAGTGACCAGGTGGCAGTCTTAGATACCAGTTTAATGTTTCTCCTGGTGGAAGCACTCTCCCTTTTGGAACTAACACCTGTAGACCAGCAGAGCTCAGGGTCACAGGGACAGAAAGCAAAAATTTTCTTACTGGATCACTAGGGGTAATAGTGAGTGGTGCCACTCCCATTTCCACCCCTTGGTTCCTGAACCCATAGATCCAGGCTATGGGAAAAACAGCACCATACAACAGATGCTAATTCAAAGCATATGCAGCTTCCTGCAGAACATTACCCCCATCCTTTCAAGGTATTGCCACATAGTTGGCACCACAATTGAGTTTTCAAAAAGCCATTCCACTATTCTATCAATCCAGCTGCTTCTGGATGATGGGGAACATGGTAAAACCAAAGAATTCCATGAGCATGTGTCCATTCCAGCACTTCATTTTCTGTGAAATGAGGGGTAGTGGGGGTGGGTCATGAAAAGAATTAGAAATATCTTCCAAGCCATTTGCTTCAGGGCTTTCATTTGCAGTTTCATCTGGTGAAACAGGATTAATCACTCTAGGGCTAATCCCTTCAGGAGGAGGTTGGGTGGCCAACCCCTCAAGGTAGGCTGGAGGTGGGGTGGCTATGTCCTCAGGGCAAACTATTATAGGGTTATCTAGAGAAGACTCTGCATGACCTAGGGTTTCAACCTTATCTCTGACATCTTTATCAATCCATACGTCACCATCCCAGTTTTCAGGTTCCCATTCCTTTCCAATCAATGCCCTCACTTTAATGGCAGACACCATGCAACACTGAGATTTCAGTTTACACTGTAAAGTTGCTACTCTAACAATAAGATACTGAGTTTGATTTTCAGAGATCTCAAGTCTACGGCTACAGGAAATAAGATTTTCCTTCAGGATACTCATAGAAATGTCTACATCTGTCGGACAGCACTTAAGCTTCTCATTTGAAGCCTTAAGCCCATCCCTTTCATTCCTTAATGTAGCCAGTGTATCTAACAACAACCAGCCAAGATCTCTATACCTCTAAGGTAGACGGTTTGCAGATTTGATAGAAAAGTGTTCAGACTACAATAAAGGTGATATCTGAATTCGGTGAGGGAAAGACGCATTATTCAACACATGGTTTGGGGAATACTGGATAGTAATCTGAAGAAAAATAGCAATTTAGAAATATATTTTAAACCCTCCTTTAAAATAAGTCCAGATAGGGTGGTGCGACAGTGGTTCAGTGGCAGAATTCTCACCTGCCATGCCAGAGGCACAGGTTCAATTCCTGATGCCTGCCCATGCAAATGAATATATAAATACATAAGTCCAGATGGATCAAAGACTGGTACAAGAGGTAAAAAAAACTTGGAAGAATACAAAAAGAAAAACATGAGAAGTAGACTTTGTTTTATAATTTAAAGTGGTCTGATACTTCTAAATATGAAACAAAACACAGATGACAAAATTGAAGCACAGATAACCCTTGATAAATATACATTTTAAGATTCTCTACAGACAAGTTAACAAAATCAAAAGCTAATGTTAATTTGGAAAAATACTGACTATTCATATCACAATATATAGGGAAATTTCCTTAAAGTATAAAGCTCTTGCAAATCATAAGAAAAACCAAGAAAGCCATTCATTTTAAGAATATTTCTTAAAAATATACACATATAAATTTTATATCCTTTGTGGAAGATAACTTGGCAAAAACTATCAAAATACAGACATACATACGCTGTACTTCAGCAATCTGTTTCAGCAATTTGTTTTTCTAGGCACGTACCCTAATATTTCTAAAGTACTGTATGTACAAGGCTATTCAATACAGCCATTGTGTGTTAAAAGCAAACGTTCGGAAATTACTTATATGCCCTACCATTATGGGACAAAAATAAATTATGCTTTATCCATACATTGAAATAGTTTCTGAATGTATCACGCATTTTTCTACATGTAGAAAAATACATCCACAATGACAATAAGTGCATAGAACAAATCTGGAAGAAAACCCAAAATAATGGATACATCTGTTGGCACAGGAGACAGGGAGAAAATGTTCATGGTATTTCTTTTTGTATTTTTTTAAACTTTTATCTAGTGCTTGAATAACCTCTGAAAATAAATAAATGGAAATCTAATTACCAAACATTTGAAAACAAGCAACAACAAACGTCTTCTTAATAATCCATGGGACAGAGAATAAAATAACGAAAACTATAAAAAACTCAGATGAAATGATAACAGAAGTAGTTTATATGAAATATAGTCAAATACAACTGAAACTAGACATAAGTGAAAATATATAGGTTTAAAGGCTTTTATTAGAAAACAAGAAACATTGAGAAAAAAGCAAGTTGGCATCTAACTTGAAGAGCAAGAATCAAACATTACAACATTCACAAATCAATAAAGTAAAGAAAAATATAAATGAAATAAAAAGTGAATGTAAGCCAACAAACAGAATTGACCAAAAAAAAGCATTCCTAAAAAAAACAAAAAACAAAAATCACACACATACACACACAAACGCAGTCTTAAAAAAAATCTAGTGCAATACACAAAGAAGGAAAAAATAGTGAGAACAAAATAAAGAGTCTTATCTTCTGAGGAAAGATAAATTAAAATCATACGAAAATACCAGGACAGTTTTTATTGCAATGCATTTGTAACCATAATTAAATGAGCAATTTCCAAGAAAAAGTACACAACATCAAAATTAACCTAAAAAAGTCAATCATCCAATATTTAATTTTAAAAAAAGCTCACATGTTAACATCTCACCCCACACACAAAAAAAGGAATTGCAGGCACTCACAATCTTTTAAGCATATGCTTTCTAATTTTAAAGGAACGGAAATAACAACATTATGCAAACTCTTCTGGGGAATTTAAAAAGTAGGAAGATTATCTAACTTATTTCACAAGACTTTCCATTCCAAAAGGAGCAAAAATTCTAATTAACAATATCAACAATATTTAATTCAACAGAGCATTTGAAAAGATATCACCCATACCAAGTACTGCTCATCCTAGGAGTTCAAGTTTGTTTTATTTTAGAAAGTAGTACAGCATAGTGTAGCCACTAATAGGACAAAAAAAAGGGGAGAAAGGCCATGACCATCTCGTTATATGCAAAATATATAGAGAGTATATTATATGCAAAATATGTTTTTTATAAAATTTAAATATTCACAACAAAAGCAGTGCAAAGTAGGAATAGAAGTGATAGTCATTAATCTCATAAATGGCACTGACTAAAGAAAATAATTTAATTCTGAAAATGTTGATGCATTCTATTACACTCAGAAAAATGAAGCAAGAATGTCTGGTAATATCACTATCATTCAGTATTATACTCGATACCCTAGCTAATGAAATAATTACAAGAAGTTTGCGATAAAAATTATCATTAAATGATATGGCAATTTTACATATCTACATTAAAAATGGAGGGGAATTAATTAATTTAATTAATCAGGCTTAGTAGACCAGAGCTACCCTAAATGTATTAGAAACTTTCAGCGATAATAACCAAATAAAAATTTAATAGAAAAAAATTCCATTCACAAGAGAAATAGAAACTAAAAAATTAACTAAAGAGTAAACCTACCAAACAAAATACATATTCCTTTTGCTAAAATTTTGCAAATTTAATGAAGAGCATTAAGAAGATTAATAAAAATATAGATAAAGCTCTGTAATAATAAGAGAAATAATGTCTTGGAACAATTTGCATAACTTAAAACATATCGAGTAAAAATTTCCTACAAGACATAATGCAAGAACTTCATTTTGACATTCCTCAGGGTCTATTTATAGCTGCAATACAAAGGTTTTATGACCTGACTTTAAATGAAATAAAATCTGTGAAATTGTCCTCTCTCCTCCACGAAAAGGAGGCATCATGTGAGGAGGGGAGAATCCCAAAATCAACCTCAAACAATGGTGGAGTGAAGGTAACTGTCACTGATCTCCACCCCAAATAAGCCCCACAAAATCATATGCTGTTCTAGTTTGCTAGCTGCTGGAATGCAGTATACCAGCAACAGAATCCCTTCAAAAAAGGGGAATTTAATAAGTTGCTAGTTTACAGTTCTAAGGCCAAGAAAATGTACCAATTACAAGTCTATAGAAATGTCCAATCAAAGACATCCAGGGGATGATACCTTGGTTCAAGAAGGCCAATGAAGTTCAGAGTTTCTCTGTCAAGTGAGAAGGTACATGGCGAACACAGTCAGGGCTTCTCTCTCAGCTGGAAGGGCACATGGTGAACATGGTGGTGTCTGCTGGCTTTCTTGTGGCTCTACAAAAAGGGACTCTCTCCAAAATGTTCCTTTTTTTAAAGGATTCTAGTAAGCAACTCCACCTTCAATGGGTGGAGACACACCTCCATGGAAATCATCTAATCAAAAGTTACCACCCACAATTGGGTGGGTCACATCTCCATGGGAAGAATCCAAATCTCCCACACAACAATAATGAATGAAGATTAAAGGACATGGCTTTTCTGGGGTCCACTGCAGATTCAACCCAGCACATATGCCCTGTGGAAGAACTTCTGTTTCATAAATGCATTCCTCCATTTCTTGGTAGGAGAGCTTCCCCAGGAACTACAAAGGCTGCAATATTGAAATGAATAAAAATGACTTATAAATATTGCTGTATAGGCCAAATCAAAAGCAGGACAAACTGTGTACATTCTCAGATACCCTGTTAGTGGAAGAGGGACGATGCATGCATGCTCCCATTCACTTGTGCAAGCCTGGCAACTGTAACCTGCATCTCAAACTTAATTGGAGGTAATGGGGCTATAAATAAATATGCGATTTATTACACTGAATGCCTTAAGATCTAAATTCTGCCTTTTGGGTTTATTATATTCTTTGAAACGTAGGCTAAATCTATAATATAGAACATACTGCTTTAATTATAAAATTGACAGATGTATAACTTGTACTTAATAGCTAATCAATGCGTCAGACATGTAAATTAAAATTTATGTTTTAGGCATTTCTTATAAACATGCATTGTTATTACAAGTGCACCTCTAAATTGATATTCTGTTGGACTGTTCAGGACCATAATCTTTATTCACTGAAGACAAAAACCATGAACCTGGTGCTTCATGATTAACAACAGACAATTCTCAGTCATCATTGCTCTTATTATCACTGTATTTTTCTTTAGTTGAAGCATAGACAACTACTAGGCTAAACATTTCATTCCAGAATTATCCTATGTTTCAGCTTTTATGTGTTTAATATTAGTAGACACAACTTTATACATAATTCATATAAAGGAATTATTTTAAATCAATTAATTCCCATCAGAGACTTCAACAGGTACAGTTTCAAAATATAACTTTTCCAAAGAATCTAGACCAGGTGGTTGCCAAGGGCTTCCGTTTATTCATGCAATCTCCTATTTCAGTTTACAGATGAAAATTAAATCAGTCCTATAAATTTAAATATAAGAATTTTTCTCCTTCAGAAAGGTATTCTTTTTGCATCTTTTATAACCAGTGGAAAAATGGAAAATTCCATATCCATTTAGAGTCCTCCTCACTGTCCCATTCTCCCTACTTGTCCTGGATATTGGTGTTGACAGCTTGCACAAAGAGGCTGTTTTTTCGGTAATAGTCAACAGTCATTTTTTTCTCCAGGCTTAGTCCTCTCCATTCTCTATTCATTCTCTGGCTGCATTTGAGATTTGTATTTTGTCATTCTGCCTTCCAAAGGCAATGGATTTGGAGAATCCATTTGGAGAACTCCAGCATGGTAGATAATGGAACACAGTCTGCTAATCTTTGATAAAAGACTATAATCCTATATAATACAGTATCAGTCTGCTTTTTTAATTCTCCCATTTTTAATCTGATGAAAAATAGCTCAGAGCATTTAACTGATCATGGTATACAAAAGTGTCTTTGTAATCACATTGCTTGAAAGATAAATACAATAATTTAACGTATATGTTTTGGACATACTGTAATAAAGTCTCATTTCCCCACTTTCCTATAATTTTGTTCACTCTGATAGTCACAGGATCTCCTCGCTAGCATCCATCCTTTTCTATTGACAGGGAGAGCACTGATCATTCATAACTGGATCATGTCCAATTAACATGGTACAACACTGAGTTAGCACTTCAAACTCCCTTCCAACCTTGGTGTTTAAATACAAGCATTTAGAAAATATATGCCAAATTTAAAAAGAACAAAGAAAAAGAAACCTGAGTGGTGGCACCAAATAAAACCAAGAATCTAAAATCCCTAATCTGAATATCACAGCCATCATTATATGTGAAATTCCCAATTTAGAGGCTCTTTATTTAAAGATTAATCACCAAAAAGGGCTTTATTTTCCCTCAGCTACTATCTGGTCTCCCATTTGGATTTATGGAACTAGATTAACCTATAACCTTTAGGGTTTCTCTCTTTCTAGCAAAGCAGAAATTGAAGCTTAGTAGGGGAAATCTTAAGATGACTGTTATTTCCCACTGGCCTTGACCTTGCTCCATCTCTACCCTTCATTTTGCAAAGCATTTCACAATCTGAAAATAATACCAGTTTCATTTTTCCACACCAGCTACATCATTTGAAAGAAAAATATTGTACAGAGACAACAATATTGCATCTGTTACATTCTGTACGTCATAATTTTACTCCTTCACAAAAAGTTAGAATGCTACTTCTGTTGCCTGTGTGTGGACCACAGAACTACGTTTTGTCCCTAATTGATATCGGAGCATTTCCTTCCTTGACAGAGAGTAGACAATGGGGATGGTATAGCGCATTAGCAACTTATAAAATAAAGATTCCCGCTTGCAGTCTATGACTCACTGGAGTGGAGTAGATCCAACTCTTGTCTCTAATTCATTTATGTTCCCACTGTTTATATTGTCTATTAAGTATGCATGGAGACCACTGTCCTGTGATTTAGGATGTGATATGGGATAAACACACCCAAATCGGTCATTTTCTTCTTTTTATCCAATGGTTTGAATAGCTTACTGCTATTATTCAACTAGGCTTTTTGCACTCCCTAGCCATACTGGAGAAAATTTCAGAAGAATTCTGCTTTCCCTTTTGTGAAGCTGCCTTCCCAACAATTTGTGTTACTCTTATCAACTATCCAAATAGTAGGTGGGTCTCCTATGGACTTTTGTCAATACTGATTTAAGATCTTCAGAAGATACTTAGCACATCAGATCACATTTCAATTTAGTTTACTGGAAACCCATACCATTTTATAGGCTAAATATGTCATTAAGTAAATTTCCTACCTCAAATTATTTAGTTACCCTGTTCAATAAGTAAATAATAATTCATTTAATCAGCTGCTTATTAATTCAATAGTGATATAGTAATAATCTACATGTACCTGAGTTCCTAACAGCCCTGGGGATAAAGAGATAAGGCAGCATGATATTTTGTTTTCAGACAACTTCCTTTTAAATTTGAGAAACAGAGAATATAGGCAAAAAATATGAATAGAATTTCCAAAAGCCATAGTATTATTAAGAAATCAAATATAGTGATATAATAGAGATTGCTTCGAAGGGCAGCCTAATTTAGTTTCATTGATTAGGAAATTTCTCATAAATAAAGGGACATTTGGGTCAAGATGTGAACTAAAAGAAAGACGTATCCAAGCAAAGAACTTGGGAAATAATATTTCTTACAAAGTGGAGTGAGTGAGTTTGTTTTTTTAATTTAATGTTTCACTTGTCTCAGAAATACAATATAAAGAGGAAACAGCTGACTGGTGCTCAGTGGTAGGGTGGAGCGGGCTTGGTGGGATATGAAGTCTAGAAGGATATCGGGGGCCTAGACATGCAAGTCCTTCTTGGTCAGATAGGCTCGAATTTATCTTAAATTCACTGGGAGGATTTTAAAGAAGGGCATGAAATGATCTATACATTTAAACATACTACTGCAGCTGCTGAGTGGAGAAATAACTGTTGGATAATAAATGAGAAGCAAGGAGTAAACCAGGTGTGATTAAAATAATCCAGGTAAGATTCTACAGTGGGATGGTGATAGTTTGGATTCAGATAGTAGCAGTGGAAATGGCAAAGGATGGATGGAATTCTACTATACTGTGGCGGTGGCATAGAGTGTATTTGCTAATTAATGGTATGTTAATTATAGGAATTCGGCATATGAAGGATACATTCTAATTTGAGTAACTCGGTAAATGGCAGCATCTCTCACTGATATGCAGAAGACTGGTTTGGGGAGTTTGGGAAGAATTCAATTATTCTACTTTTGGACAAGTGAAGTCAGAGTTGTGTGCATGACATCCAAGCAGATACATTGAACAGGCAATTGAGCACATGAACTTAGCGGACAGTTAGTCATTGGATTTAGGATCTATTCTAATTCAACATGACCTTATTTTAACTTAACTAATTATAGATACAGGGTCCAAATTTCCAAATAAGTTTACATTCTAATTTCCAAGTGGACTTGAATTTTGGGGACACTATTTAACCCAGTACGACAGTCTAGGGAAGTTCTCCTTTAGGCAATATGAGATATCTTTCTGTACCTTGGTTAGATTTTCCATGGATTTGTCTATTTTTGCTTTTGCCTTTGGGACACAAGACATTAATGGTTACATTTAAAATATGAAACCAAGGAAAAGGGGCCCAATGATATTTGTAATCAGGCCTCGAGTTAGGGGGGCAAATAAAACCCTTGTTTTTTTCAGCTCCATGTGGTAAGGCCATCAGTTCAATAGAGAAGTTTGGAGATAACTTGGTTCTTAAAGAACATATGAATTAAATTGGAAATATGCCTTCTGTATGTTTGTCCTTGAACCTGTGGCAGCATTTAGCTCTTGGAAATGAATTCAGGAACAGAATACAAATTGTTTCTGCCATCTTTCCATCTTTGAGATAGAAATTAAAAATGATGACTGCTAAACTGTTTGCATGTGGAATATTGAGTAGTAAGAGATACTGTGTAAAAATGTTGAGTTTATGCTAACCATCTGGGAGGAGGTACTGTCTGGATTAAAGATGGACAGGGTCACCTAAGAAGTCAGGAACTCAACCTGAGAAAGACTGATATAAAACAACCAATTTTTGGCAGCCACCTAAATGTTAACTGAGTAAAAGTATAGGAAATTACTTTTATGTTCTTTGGATATAACTGACTGCAGGAGACCAATTTTAAGGTATCACTGAACTGATGGCTGAAGTTTAGAGCTGCCACAGCTGGAGTTCTCTTTCCATCAGTGGTGATAGCTGATGGGCCTTGGTGGCTGCAAAGCAGCAAGGTTAGCATAGAATTAATAGCATCAATGGAGGCAGAAACAAGGCCTGAGGCCACAGTGTCAGTCCAGTGGAATAACACAATCTGCAACAATACAATAATAAAATCTGCTATCTGTTTCAGAAGACACAGTAGTGGCTAACTGCTCTTTAGAGGAACTTCACCTTGGACACCTGGAAACCAAAGAATTGAAGAGCAGTACAGGGGCCATCTGACTTAGCTCTTTAACTCATTCTCTCATTCACAAGAGAGAAACCATCTCTGGTTTGGGTATAGAAGATAACAGAGGATGCTGAGAGGATGGCTGAGCTGAAGTAAGAAGCAAGGAAGTAAATTAAGACTGGCTTCAGGCCAGTAGCCTTGTGATTAAAAGCAGAAGCACTGATTTTGTCAGTGTCCCAAATCACTTGGCAAAATATGGCTTACACACAAAAGTACTTGTTTACATATTAGATTAGAAGAGGAAGGGTAGACAGGGTGGGTCCCATGCACAAATATTGTATTTCAAACATTTCATTGGATGTATCAAAATAATGCATAAATACTGAACCAGTTTTGTTTAAGTGAAATAATTTGTGATAAGAAATTGAAGAGCATTAATTTAATACACATAATGTGAATGAATATTTGGAGCACAATTGCTTAGGTTAGTATTATTTATTCAATTAGAAGTTATGGAAAGATTCTTTTGACCCTGTGATTTTGAGTTTAAGAGCAAGGGGCCTTTATTTCCAAACACCCAAAACCACAGAGAGATTATCAATTGACTAAGGAGAAATTGCAGTTATAAAAGAAAGGAGCTGTCAGTTGATCTATGGACCATTTCCACTTGTGGTTTTTACTACTTATTTACCCCAGGTCCAATTGCTTAAGGTTTTTAGACCTCTTCTTTTCTCATTATAATAAAGATCATTAGAATTGTTTCTGTTTCAGAGAGTTGCTATGAACAGTGTTTGAGAGAATACATGTAAAGTGCTTAGCACAGTACCTAGAATATAATAAGTACTCATTGAAAGTCAGGTGCGATAGGTAAGACTGCCAGTTACTATCCAACATACATATTCCCCTTGTTTTGTACTAACAGAATCACAGTTTCATTGAAGGTGCATTATATTCACTATAAACTATATTTTCTAACCATTCTACAGATATCTGTGACCATGTGAAAGAGCTATGACCTGTGGGATGGCATGAAACTTGTGTTTGTGACATCAAGAAAGAACTTTTTGAAAGTAGACTCATTGTCTACTGATAGAAACTATTTTTTTCTTGCAATCTTTCTTCCTTCTTGGAATCACAGATATATTCACTGAACGTTGGCAGTCATTTTGTGATCATGCAGCCACCTGAAAGGTAGTGAAAGTTATGTAATAAAGATGATGGATGGAGTAGCAATATTAAAGGATGTTAGGTCCATGATGATAGTATGCTCTGGCAATAACAGCTTTCAATATCCTACTCTAAGACATTTTACTACTCTTTAAGTAAAATAAAAACTATTATACTGGTTTTTGCTACTCTCTGTTGAGTACAATTTTAAATCTAAACATCTATTATTATTAATCATTATACGATTGCCATGGTCATCACTATCCATCAAAAGACACAACTTGTTTGCTGTATAAATTGTCATCAAACCTCACAAACAAGCCATGAGAAGAGGGAGGCAGAACCTAAAAATTAACAGAAGAAATGTCTCCCCACAGTTAATCTCCAAAAGGCAGCCATTATTACTGAAATTTTCATTTGATTGTATTAGGTGGCTCTTTTGAAACCTTGTTATATTATTTTGATTTATTATATATTGAAGAATGCTTTATTCTTATTATGCTTGAATATTTTTATGACCATATCAAAATGCCTAGCCTGTATGTGATCAATCAACATTGCAAAGATACTTTCCTTGAAGGCTGTGAGATCATTCATAACATCGCTTTACTGTGGAATAACATATGGAATAAATATAAAAGGATATTAAGATGATATTTTGTAGATTCATCAATACAATCAGATTTATTATATGAATATTCCATGCAATTAATTTAAGGTATATTGCTGAACACTGGTCTTAGAATTGTCTAAAACACAAGAACATGTTACTTTATAAAATTAACTAAGAAATTAGCTGGAGTTTTTCAGTTTGAAGATGAAGGCAAAAGTTCAGTTTCCACAGTCTCATTTTGGAGGTCATTGAAAAAAGTAAGAAATTATAAAGGAAAATCTATTTTCAGTGAACCAAGGAGACAGCTGGGAAGCCAGATACTGAAACAGATGGAGTGGCTATCAGGAGAAATAGAGATGAAACTGGCACACACTAGAAAGTGGAGCTAGTATAACAGTAGAGAAGATTTAACACTGATAGATGCCATGCAAAGGAAGAGGAAATAGGACCCTCAAAAGTTGTGAAGCATATACTTATTTGCAAAAATAGCAGAGTCATAATTTAGGTAACTGTTCTAAATAATAAAAGAGTCAGAAGGAAAATGAGGAGGACTCACTCAAAAAAAAGTCATTTTTGAATTATGTATTTATTCTCTCCATGACAGAAGAGAACATTAGTATTGTTTTCCTTGTAATGAGCAGCTGTTTTGTTTGGCTAGGAAGAAGAGCACAATCAATTTTTTTAAAAAGTGGATCAAAGAAAACAAATAACAGTCAAAACCCCAATTATCTTCGACCATGTCCTGGACTACTCCAAAAACTAATCATTTGCAAGTCGTTGCTGGGGGTAAAAATCACCACTTCAATAATAGGTAACGCAAAGGGAATGAATCCAGACTGTACATAAACTTACTGGATGAAGCAAAACACAGAAGAGGGACAAATAACTAACAGACTAAGGGTTCTCAACAAAGTCTCGACACAGAGAAGATGAAAATAGAAATAAAAAAAATATTATCAAAACTATATTTTTTAATTGGGCAAAGGGCAAAAAACAGAAATGCTGCAACTCTGTGAAGGGACAACAAAACAACCAGAGGAATTAAAAGCTAAACTACATAATTCAAGAGTAAAAGTGGAAGAAAAAAATAAATTAAGACAGACATAAAGGCAAAACTTGAAGGGAAATAATAACTAATTGTGGAGGTAGATATCTGCATCTTTTTAGTTAGAAACATCCCAAATTAAGTGATACCCTATGTATTCTCTTTTTTTTTTGACACATATAAAAATCTATTTCTTAATTCTGTCTAGGTCTGTACTCATCAAATGCTCTACTTCCACCTTGAATAAGAGTTGCTCTTGGGCGGCTGCCATGGCTCAGCAGGCAGAGCTCCGACCTGCCATGCTGGAGGTCTGGAGTTTGATCCCTGGTGCCTCCTGCCCATATGCAAATTAAAAAAAAAAAATTGCTCTTAACACCAGAAGAGCTCCCCATCATTCAGTCCATGGAACTGGCTCTACACAGGTGGATTATACATCTCTACAGGTAACTGCAGAAATTTAGATATAGTGTGACAATAATTTCAAACTTTGATTATCTTTTTTGTCACATACCTTACTTCCAATAAACATCTCAAAAAACTCCAGTATTTTGGTCTCCAACCTGCATCAATTAGACTTTGTTACCTAGAGTAACACATAAACTTCATTACTTAGCTAAATATATGTGTTTTATAACTGTAATGAAATAGATGTGTTCCCAAATCTTTCAATATGGGGATTGTTATAGAGGCCTCTGTCCTCTCCTCCTAGTGGTAAAATAATAAATTACATTTTGTAAATGAAAGAATCTGTTTAACTGTATAAGGTTTTAAAACAAACTGTCATATGTTAAAAATAAAAAATATCATTTCTGTTTTGTGTTCATTACTGTTAAAGAAACAACACAATTAAAAAGACAACATTTGTTGAGGAAAATGTTAAGGAAAAGAACTGGCATTGCCTATTAAATGTATTGATTTTAATCTAATTTTTTAAATAAACTATTTCCATATCAGGTGATTGTGATTTGCACAAAATGATAGAATTAAAAGGTATTTCATATATTACTTAATTTGCATTCCATTTTAGGAACCTCTTGTACAACTCTTTCAACAGGTAAGAACATGGTAAAGTAGACATGGGTCAAATATAAGAAAGGAAGACTGGGAAGGGAAGACATTAATAACTCATATAAACTCATCTTCCTCTCCTTTTTCTACAGTTCCCATTCATCCATTCATATATTTTTCTGCTACTTGAAAAATTAAAATAGCAACAAAATAAAGTTAGAGCTAGTGCCATTTTCCAATAATTCCCTAATTCCTCCAGATTCATCTAATTTATGTGGAGTAAAGGGATTTTCTCCTTGAGGACTATTATTTATATAAACAGAGCTTAAAGAAAAGGATTAGGCGGGGTTTCTGGATATCAGTGGTGACTCTGAGTGGCATGTCAGAACACAAAAGTCATGTCCAATGCCACTTGGAAAGCCAGATTTTGGTGCTAGTGTCAACAGCAGTGATGGTAGGGAATGCTTTATAAGAAGAAAAGGTTTTCCAGGTTATGTACTCTTGGACTGTGGGTTGTGATCACAATAAAGTTCAGAAAACTCTCCATGGAAGTACCTAAAGAAGTTATTCGATCTGTATTTTTTAAATGAATACAATTTTTTTGAAGAGTAATACCTTTAAGTAAGAATAAATTTATATGTATATCTGCATAAGTACATATAAAATGTGTAAAGTACTTAAGTAAATATATACACACATACAAATGTATATTATTTCTGACAATGCATATTACATTAAATTTCAATACCATCAGTAGAATATTGGTAAAATCTTGAGCCCAGTAGCATAAGAAATTTGAGCCCAGGCTAGTACAGTTCTAATTTATTTTCTCCTAGCTCTGTCCTTCATAGATTTAATCTGTTTTCTTAATGTACAGTGATTTTCTTGACTCAGAACTAGCACATTATTGCAAGAGTTCTCAAGCTCTATAACTAAAATAATTTGAACTTAAATTCTGAAAGCACATACACTTCATCGGCAGTATTTGCAATGTGTAGCTCTTTCTACTTCTCTTTCCTTTTGTATGGATATCTTTAAATGTGGCTACTGCTGGAGATGCTTTGTAAATGCCCTGAGGAAAAATGTCTGGTTCAAAATTTCCATGAATTCCTGTCTGCAGCTGAAATGGCAGCATTTTTAGAGCTCTGTGGCTTTAGGCAAACAAAGAAAAACACCTAAGCAAGTTTTCTTTTTGAATGCTCTTTCTGAATAAACATAAGCACTTTTCTTCCTGGTGGTGCTGCATTAACCTTTCCCCTTCCACCCACCCAAAGTACTGCAGTTACTTAATGGTTTTCTGTCAATTGCTCATGGTCTATCCAAGCAATAGTACTATTCACTTCATTCAGAATTGGCAGGGAGAACTTGAGTCTTTACTTTCCCCACTGTTTTTTTGTTTTTTTGTTTTCTTTCCACTTATGAAAGAAGATGAAAGATTAAGTAGCTTTCTATCCTAATGGTGTAACAACATATGACCTTGCTGAACAATTTTATTAGCCCACACTTATGCAAGTCTCCCGCTGTGCACCTCCTTGGTTTAATTACTAATTTAATTAATAATTTAATTAAACAATTTCCAAATATTTTGGAAAGACAAATCAATGTTGACTAAAAGCACTAACTCGGATGTTAAACCAAACAAACAAATAAACCTGAACTTGGTCCAATGTAAGTGACAGCCAGAAATAAATAGAACACCAAGGATAATTAGAATCTTAAAATGTCCTTCTCTCTAGCAGCTTATTATTCTTATATATAAGGTAACAACCTTCAATAAATGATGTTCAACTAAAATGACATTGAATTTTCATCAGGACCACAACCGCACTGTAGCCTTACATTTAAGAATCCGTAGTAAATTTTGTAAGTATTTGAAAATCCTGATCAGGCAAAACTTCAAGCACAAAATATTCTCATGATTGGTGTTTACTGTGTTAGTTCAGTGTCCGCTGTGGAGTCTACCAAGAATAACAGTACCATTGATTTAATCCCTTTCTGGCAGGCCTTTAACTGAAATTTAATTATGTTGCTTTTTGTCTGCAACCTTCCCCCAAGGTTTCTGTGATATTAGAATCCCTCCTTTAAGTGTTATAAAAAGAGCATTAGAGGGTTTTTCCTCTGATTATTTCATAACATAATACAGCAGTTTCTTCTGCCAGAGAGCTCACACAACTGCTTTCAATAAATGAAACAGGTTTTTTCTGTATTCTATGAAATATAAATTAAACATTAATTAGTTGTAGTTTAGTTCCAGCGTTTTCCTTTTGCACTAATATTTTTACAGTTAGTTCTCAAACAACACCACAAATAAGGTCCTATAATGTGTCAACAATGGCGCAGACTTATAGTTAATAAAGCCAAGGATGCTTGTTCTAGTCAATCTTAAACTATTTCATGCAGAGCAATTATTTCTATATTCCTTAAACAGAGTTCAAAGGCATGGAAGAGTGTGTATTATTATAGCTAGAAAAATCAGATTAAATGAGTATGTCTTTCTGAATTTCTCTCCTTCCTCTTCCCCAAACTCATAAACTTGAATGAGGCCAACCCAAATGTGTACTAACCACGATAGCTTCCCCATCTTCTGGTCACCAGAGTCAGGTCTTGTCATTTTTGTTTACTATTATTGGCTTGTCACAGGCTCCATATTTCCTAAAATAATTGAAAATGAAAACAAACTTTTGAATGTGTCCTTTTTCTCCCAAGCAATGTGTCAGTCTGGGAAAATGCTCTCCTTGAAAAGAAAGCGGAGCTGACATATAATTGCTGCCTTTACCCCAGCTGTTACTGACATTACATGCTGAACCTTCCTTGGAGACACAAAACCAATTTTGATGTGACACTCTGAAAAGTCACCATTGGTACTTTACAAATAGTTCAAGGTCACAGAAATCTTGCCCTAGACACTTTCAGGTAAACCTCTGGAGGACTTTTCTTTCTTGGGGATAGTAGTGTTTTTATTGATTTTGCAAATTATAGACTTAAAGTCTAACCAAGGAAAAGCTATAAAGAAAGAATTTTTTAAAAATCTAAGTAAAGAATCAATGTTTTTGCATTGAAACTTTAAAAAGCAATTCCAAACAAGTATAAAGGTTAAAGAGAAGTTGAAATTTTAATGTTTAACTTGTGAAACTTGTATAAAAAAATAGGCAAACATAATTTGGCATTTTATCAATGGGGCATTTGGTAAAAGATTTAACTTTTATTTTAAACAAATATTATTGAATTTCTTTATTTAAAAAAGCTGTCCCTTAAAGTATCCTATCCACTACAAAGATATCTGAACATATTAGTCTTATTTTTTTCTTCGTTGTGACTTTTATTGTTCAAGCAGCAATTTATTGCACACAAATATTCTAATCCAAACCAATTTTTGTGGTGTTATCAGCTGAGCAGGTAAGTAGTTTCCTTTCTGTGAACTAATTTCTGGGATAAACTAACTGCTCTCATTCCTTTCTTGTCCTTTGACTCCTCTTAGCAAAGATAAAATATCTTTTAGTCAGTGGAGAGTTGCCTGCCCATACTCTAAGGAAACTCAGAATATTACCTTAAAATGATCGAGAACTCTATGGTCATATTCTGTTTCTGAGCTTGCTGACCAGCTAAGCCACATTGGTCAATAACCACCTTCAGTAACCTGAATCTAAAAACTATACTGGCTTCAAGCTTAGGGCTTTATCCCTGTTATTGTATCCCTTTTTCCTCTTATTTCAATATACCAGGAAATTTATACTTACCTGCATGAATTGATTTAATAAAAATCAGTTTCTGAATAAAATGCCACAAGGAAAACCATCCATTTGGGAAATAATAGACTCTTATCTATGCTCTTCTGATGGCTTTCTTTTAACACTATTATCACTATTTGAGAGCTATAGAGCAGGAAGCCATACATTTAATTTGTAAAGTTTACAACTCATGTTCACATTGCTGTTATTCCAGAGACAGAAACATTTTTGGTTTGTTTTTGTCACTTAGGCAATTTGCTTTTTTCTAAACTTTTATTTATTTAGAGTTGGGGCAGGGAAGAAGTGGGGGAAAGGGATGGGGAGGGAGAATGGAAAGGAATAGGGAGAGGGAGAAGCTCTCCCACAATTGTTCAAAGAAATATTTCATTTTTTAAAAATGATGATATGACTGGATCTATAAAGGTGTGATGACAAATGTCATTCAATTTAGCAAATGTTTATTGAATGTGGTACATAACAAAACATTATATTTGTATGGCAACAAATTAGAACTGATTATAATATAGACTCTAACAAACACATTTAACGTAATTCTAGTTATAGGCATCATTTATTGAGTACATCGTATGTGTTGTGCATTGTCTTAGGTTCTCTGCGTATTTGTTTCTAATACTCACTACAGTCTTGATATGCGTCATAATTCCTACTACACATATTAGGAAAGTTATGACCAGAAGGACAAGGTGATTCGCCCAAAATCATATGGACAGTAGTACATAAAAGAGGTGGAATTTGGATCCCAGTTTCTCAACTCAAAAAGCCATGTTTAGTATAGTGGATCAAACTGATTCAGACAGAAGTTAAACAATTATACAAATCTCTAATGGGGAGTGAGATATGATCCTTGCAATTTATAGTGTATATAGTTTTAAAGAAATTCACATGTATATACTCAGCATCAGAAAATATTTAGGAGGAAAAAATACCTTTATGACAATCCTTAAAATAAAGGTAAGGGGTAATCAGATGAAGATTAAAGGAAAACGAAGTCCAGGTGCAGGGAGCAATGAAAGAAAAACATGGAGCCTGGAGTACCTTGGTTATTTTCTACCAATAGTTCACATCTCATTGGTACAGTATAAGTGTTGTTAAAAATGAAATACATGCCCAATAAATTAGGTTGTCATTATTGTGATGGGTCTTGCATTAGAAGTTTCAATAAAAAATAGAATTGTTTGGCTGCATAATTATGACATTAAGATAGAAAGAGGTATGAATTATTAATCTTACTACTGGAAAGTAAAAAGGTTTGAGGCAGGAAGATTAAGGCAGTCATTGCAATAGCTCAGCCCCTATTTTTACTTAGGATAGGGGTCATCAAACTTTATATAAAAGGCCAGATTGTAATATTTTAGGACTTGCTGGCAATAAAGTCTCTGTGGAAACTACTCAACTCTGCTGTTGTACAACAAAAACAACCATAGACAGTATGTAAACAATTGAACATGACTTTGTTCCAATAATATTTTATTGAAAAGAAAAGACAGCAAGCTGGAGTTGGCCTGTGGGCTAGATTTAGCCAGTCACTGCCCTATAGCAAAAATTTCCTGGGCAATCGAAGCTCGTTGTAAATTTACCTAGGTAATGGAAAGATAATTTGTATCTCAAGTAAAATTATGTTATAATATGGGAAATCTACTTCAATATCACTATTTTGCCTTCTATCAAACATTCACATCAAATTATAAATCCATTCATTTTATCTATCTTAAATATGAAAAAATGCTTCCTCACCCCTCGCTTCTACCACTTACTGCCATCATTTCTCTGTTTCTCTTTTAAACTAACTGCTGCAATTTCTTTCATCTATTATTTCTTAAACTCATCCCTTGATAAGAAACTGCTACTCTTATTAAGGTTATCAATGATCATCACATTGCTAAAGATAATATTCATTTGTCAATCATTGTTTCCTCATCCTACCAAAAAAATTCAGCAGTCTACTGGTTTAGGATTTGAACTGAATTTTTCATTTTTAATTTAAAAATCAGATTAAATATCTTCACTCAATTCAGGTTGTTCTAGTTTGGTAGCTGCCAGAATACAACACACCAGACATGGACTGGCTTTTAATAAAAGGGGATTTATTTTGTTAGTTCTTCAGAGGAAAGGCAGCTAACTTTCATCTGAGGTTCTTTCTTACATGCGAAGGCACAGGGTGATCTCTGCTGGCCTTCTCTCCAGGCCTCTGGGTTCCGACAACTTTCCCCAGGGTGATTCCTTTCTGCATCTCCAAAGGCCTGGGCTGAGCTGAGAGTGCTGAGATGAGGCATGCCAAGCCACTTGGGTTGTGCTATGTTGCACTCTCTCATTTAAGCACCAGCCAATTAAGTCAAACATCATTCATTGCAGCAGGCCCGCCTCCTAGCTGACTGCAGATGTAATCAGCAACAGATGAGGTTCACGTACCATTGGTTCATGTCCACAGCAACAGACTAGGTGCCTTCACCTGGCCAAGTTGACAACTGAATCTAACTATCACATAGGTGGAGTTTGTTAGATCTCTTTCTTATGTGTACAGCTTCTCCCATGTTCTCATCTAGTACTATTTGAGATGGGCATGCAAGGAACAAGTTCTCACTTTAAGGTATAATTAAATCTGAGTAAAAAGAATAGCCAACCCCTTCTCTTTTCTTAACTCTGTCCAGAGACAGCTTCACTAACATCTTTTCAAGGATAAAAATACAGAATGCTAGGACAATTAATTCCTTTAGTCTCAGGTGACAGTGAGAAATGCATTTCATGATGCTGCTTCTTGCCAGTCATTTGTAGTACCAGCCAGTTAAATGACCTGGGAGGTGCACCAAACTACTGACTTCTGTCAGTGGGCTCAGTGTAGGGAAAAGTATGGGAAGTTATAGGTTAGGAATTCATAAAATACATTTAGGAAATAGAGGCTGAAATTCTTATTGAGTGCATTGTAGTAGTCTGAAAGTTCTGTAGGTTATAGTAAAAATCAATAACTATATGATTGTCTGGTAACACTTTTTTCCAACAAAACTTTTCAGCAACAATGAACAGAAGTCAAATAAAATAGCATGCTCTATGGAAAATCATGTATTTGATTTCTGCACTACTTGACAAAACTGATGATAAACTATAATTTGTACAAAATGCCATTGTTTACCATCCCTAATGGGTGCCATCTTGATGTCTCTAACCACATGATAAAAAAATCACAAATTTATGGAAGAATCAGCATCTCATTTAAAAGTTTAGAAAGAGCATAACTGAAGACAAAAATTAAGCACATGAAGCAGAGGTATCCTTACTTATCACTCTGAGAAGGACTTTAGATTAGATTTAGATTTAGATCAAATGACTACTTTAAATTAATTGTATTCCTTTCAATTCCAAATTTTCTTATGCATGCATAAAAAGTAAACAGCTTGCTATTGATGAGTTGGCTGTATTAATGAAATGATTTTCAAATCATTAAATGATACCAGCGTTTATATTGGATTATCAGTTGCTTCAAATCAAAACTGATTTAAATCAATGCCAAACATGGTTTACTTGTATCAAATTTATGATAAAAAAATTAGAGACAAAACTATTTTGAAAAAATCTGTAAGAAAATTCCAATGTCATATATAGCCAAGAAATGATTAAAGTACATAAAAATATGCTAAAATATTTATTCTGTTTGTGTTATTTTATAATATTCAATTCACCAATATAAAGAAACTTTTAAATGTTCATGGAATATGTGGCATTTCCGTTTTTAAAAATTATGTTATTTTTGAAACTAATTTTTAAGCAGAATATTTAAATTTCCACCCAATATAACAAAACAAATTTGTAAGCTAATGATTTAAAATGCGATAAAACTATATGATTTTAATATATATGAAATTCCCTTCACCCCCAACGTGTTCTGCAATAAATTATATGGTCATTAGAACTATTAATAGCATCTGACATAGAAAATTCTTCTTCCTAAATACTCGTTTTTTCACTTGAATTCCAGAGTAAACACCCTCACTGACTACTTCTCTTCAGTTCCTTTTTTTACATAACCCCTTCCCTAAGATCTCTTAAATTTGTTATCTTTTAGTTCTTCTTGTCTTCTCTGTCTCATATCCTTTACCTATCACACCACATAGCGTTAAATAGCATCCATTTATCAGTGGCAACTGCATTTATATCTTCAAGCATATGTTTTCTTCCTAAATCCAGACTCATATATCGAGCTGTCTACTCAACAAATCCAATTAGAAGACTAATTTATATGTAAAGTTTAAAATGCCCAAATCTAAATTTCTGATATTCCTCCCTTTCAAACCACCAGTAACCAAACTTGGTGGCCCATGGCTAAACGTTCATTCTCTACTAAGGCCCAGTAGCAGGCCAAAGGCTGTTTCTCAAAAGGAGATAAGTTAATGCAGCAGATGTTAAGGCTTTTCTCCAAAATCGTAAGGGTCTGTGCTGTGATTCTCCTATAGGGGACTGCCAAAGACTCCAGACAGCATCTCTATTTGCCACTGACACTTCCAGCACCATTGGATCTGCTGGATCATACGGCCCAAGTGGCAGAGTAGTATGTACAGCAGCCTGAACCTGTCACAGAGCATCCTCTTGTTCAGGTCCCCACTCAAAATTAGCTGCTTTTCTGGTCACTTGATAAATGAGCTGGAGTAGCACCCCCAAATGTGGAATATGTTGTTGCCAAAATCCAAAGAGACCTACTAGGTGCTGTGCCTCTTTTTTGGTCATAGGAGGGACCAGGGGCAGCAACATGTCCTTCACCTTAGAGGGGATAGCTCAACATACCCACACCACTGGGCACCTAGAAATTTCACTGAGATGGAAAACCCCTATATTTTTGTCGGGTTTATCTCCCATCCTCTGATATGCAAATGTCTTACCAAAAAGTCTAGAGTAGTTGCTACTTCTTGCTCACTAGGTCCAATCAACATGATATCATCAATATAATGGATCAGTGTGATGTCTTGTGGGAGGGAGAAATGATCAAGATCCCTGCAGACAAGATTATGACATAGGGCTGAAGAGTTGGTATACCCCGGCAGTCGGACAGTGAACATATAATGCTGACCTTGCCAGCTGAAAGCAAACTGTTTCTGGTGGTCCTCGCTAATAGCTATTGAGAAAAAAGCATTTGCTGGATCAGCAGCTGCATACCAGGTACCAGGGGATGTATTGATTTGCTCAAGCAATGATACCACATCTGGAACAGCAGCTGCAATTGGAGTTACCACCTGGTTGAGTTTATGATAATCCACTGTCATCCTCCAAGACCCATCAGTTTTCTGCACAGGCCAAATAGGAGAGTTGCATTGGGATGTGGTGGGGATTACCATCCCTTTCTTCAACTCTTTAAAAGTGGCAATAATCTCTGCAATCCATCCAGGAATCTGGTATTGCTTGTGATTTACTATTTTGCTAGGGGCTTCTAGTGGCTTCCACTTGGCCTTTCCTACCATAATAGCCCTCACTCCATGAGTTAGAGAGCCAATGTGGGGATTCTGCAAGTTGCTCAGTATGTCTATTCCAATTATGCATTCTGGAACTGGGGAAATAACTACGGAATGGGTCCAGCGGTCCACTGGACCCACTGTGGGATAGACTTGAACTAGAACTCCATCAATTACCTGACCTCCAGAAGGGTCCAACTCTGACTGGTGGACCAGAGTGACGTTTTGGGTCCCCTGGAATTAATGACACATCTGAATCAGTATCTAATAATCCCAGAAATATCTGATTATTTCCTTTTCCCCAACGTCCAATTACCCTGGTAAAACGCCTTCAGTCTCCTTGGAGAAGGCTTGAAGGAAGATTACAGTATAAATTTGTGGCAGTGTAAGGGAGTCTTCCCCCAAAGGACTGTCATTCAAGAGTCTGTGGGTCTGTAAACTGTCTCAAGTATGGAAATTGATTAAGGGGCTGTGACTCTGTTTTTGTAATTCAAGTTTGACTTCTGTTCCCTTCACCTAGAATTCTTGCTTATACAGCTCAAATAAGAATTTAATAGATTGCCCATCTATTGTACTTCTAGGTACACCATGATCTACTAACCAATGCCATATGTCTCTTTGAGTAAGATTATTTGAGTATGCTGTCCATTATGATAGCCACGTCCATTTTGTCTTTGATGATTAACTGCTGCCACCTGGTTTCTGCCAACTTGGGATCCAGTCACCCCCATTGTATTTAAGGATTCCAGCTCAGTGATAGTAGTTCCCATGGTAATATCTGACCTACAGAGAAGGGCAACTACAGAGCTTTTCAGGAATGATGGCGCTAGTCTCACAAATTTGTTTCTCACAGTTCTGATAAAAGGTGCATCTTCCAGACATTTCTGAGGTATATGAGCAGGCTTTCCATGATAAATCCACTCTAACATTCCAATCTCTCTAAGTCATTGGATCCCCTCATCTACATTATACGAAGGCAGTTCTGGCATTTCATCCTCAGGTAATGTCAACCACCTTTGGAACCATGTTTCAGCCAACCAACCACACAAACTTTTAATGTCTTTTCTAACTCCTCAAGCTATAACATGTAATGTAGAATCTATGCTTAGTGGGCCTATATCAATAAATTCAGCTTGATCCAGCTTTATATTCCTCCCACCACTATCCCACACCCGTAAAACCCATTACCACACATATTCCCCTGATTTCTGTCTATATAAATTGGAAAACTCATACAGTTCTTTTGGAGTATAATGTACCTCCTCATGGGTGGTACTTTGTACCTTACCTGGGGTAAGGTCTGGACTGGAAGAATGAGAGGTGACTTGAGAAGAAATAGGTGACCTCAACAAATCAGTCACAAGTAAAGATATTGAATCATCAAGATGCTTCCAAAATAGAAAAGCCAGGAACCAGATGATTTCACATGTGAATTCTACCAAGCATTCAAGAATGAATAAGTACCAATCCTGCTCAAACTCTTGAAATAATTGAAGAGGAGAGAAAGGTTCCTAACTCATTCCATGAAGACAACAACACCATAATATCAAAGCCAGACAAAGTTACTACAAGAAGAAAAAATTACAGTCCAATCTCTTTAATGAATATAGATGAAAAAATCCTCAGCAAAATACTTGCAAATTGAATCCAGCAGCACATTGAAAGAATTGTACACCATGACCAAGTGAGATTTACCCCAGGTATGCAAGGCTGGTTCAACACCAGAAAATCAATTAAAGTAATACACCATGTCAATATGCCAAAAAAGAAAAACCACACGATCATCCCAATTGATGCAGAAAATGTATTTGATAAAATTCAATATCTTTTCTCAATGAAAACATTTCAAAGGATAGGAACAGAAGGGAACTTCCTCAACATGATAAAGTGAATATATGAAAAGCTCATGGCTAACAACATCCTCAATGGGGAAAGACTGAAAGCTTTCTCCTTAAGATCAGGAACTCAACAAGGATGCCCATTGTCACCATTGTTAG
The DNA here is from genome assembly GCA_004026745.1 of Myrmecophaga tridactyla. Classification (NCBI taxonomy): domain Eukaryota; kingdom Metazoa; phylum Chordata; class Mammalia; order Pilosa; family Myrmecophagidae; genus Myrmecophaga; species Myrmecophaga tridactyla. The sequence continues at coordinate 53,496 of PVIY010005964.1, read as the reverse complement.
TCAACATTGTGCTGGAAGTTCTAGCCAGAGCAATTAGACAAGAAAAAGAAATAAAAGGCATCCAAATTGTAAAGGAATAAGTAAAACTGTCACTGCTTGCAGATGATGTGTTACTATATATATACAAAATCCCCCCAAATCTATAAAAGTTACTAGAGCTAATAAATGAGTTCAGCAAAGTGGCAAGTTACAAGATCATCACCCAAAACCCAGTAGTGTTTCTATACACTAGTCATGAGCAATCTGAGGAAGAAACCAAGAACAAATTCCATTTGCAATAGCAATGAAAAGAATAAAATATTGAAGAATAAATTTAACTAAGGTTACAAAAGACCTATATGCAGAAAACTACAAGAAATTACTAAAAAAATCTTGGAGGACCTAAATAAATGGAAGGTCATACTGTGTTCATTGATTGGAAGACTAAGTATAGTTGAAATGTCAATTCTACCCAAATTGATTTATAAATTAAATGCAATGCAAAGCAAAATCCCAACAACATACTTTGCAGAAATAGAAAAACCAATAACCAAATTTATTTAGAAGGTCAGGATGCCCTGAATAGTTGAAAATATCTGGAGAAAGAAAAATGAAGTGGAGGGGCTCATTCTACCTGACCTAAAACTATATTACAATGCTACAGTTGTCAAAACAGCATGATACTGACATAAAGATAGATATACTGACCAATGCAATCCAATTGAGTGTTCAGAAATAGATCCTCTCATCTGTGGACAATTGATCTTTTATAAGGCATTTAAGCCAACCCACCTGAGAAGGAGAATAAATCATGTTTGGAGAACTGGATATGCACATGCAAAAGAATGAAAAAGGATCCATATCTCACACCCTGAACAAAAATTAACTCAAAATGATCAAAGACCTAAACATTAGAGCTAAGACCATAAAACTTTTAGAAGATAATGTAGAGAAATATCTTATAGATTTTGTTATAGATGGTTTCCTAGACCTTACACTGAAATCATGAGCAGTGGAAACAGAAATAGATAAATGGGATCTCCTCAAAATTAAACACTTTGTTCATCAAAGATCTTTGAGTTTAATATCCAAAATATATAAAGAAAATCTACACCTCAATAACAAAAAGACAAACCACCCAATTAAGAAATGGGCAAAATAGGCAGACCATTGTGGCTCACCTGTCATGCTGGAAACCCGGGTTAGTTTCTCGGTGCCTGCCCATGTAATAAAAATAAAATAAAATAGAATAAAAAAGGGCAAAAGACATGAACAGACACTTTTCATAAGAGGAAATACAAATGGCTAAAAGGCAAATGAAAAGATGCTCACTTCACCAGCTATTAGGGAAATTCAAATCAAAACCACAATGAAATACCACCCCACACTCATTAGAATGGCCATTATATAAAAAAAATTAAAAAAAAAAAACCCAGAAAATTACAAGTGTTGGAGAGGATGTGGAAAAAGAGGAATACTTATTCATTGTTGGTGGGAATGTAAAGTGGTGCTCTGGAAGGCAGTTTGGTGATTTCTCAGGAAGCAAAGTATAGAACTGCTGTATGGTCCAGCAATTCCGTTATTAGGTATATATTCAGAGGAGCCTAAGGCAAAAACACAAATGGACATTTTCACACCAGTATTTATTACAGCATTGTTTATGATTGCAAAAAAAATGGAAACAGCCTAAATATCTATCAACAGATGAATGGCTTAACAAGCTGTGATATAAACATACAATGGAATATTATGCAGCTGTAGGACAGAATAAAGTCATGAAACATAACAACGTGGATGAACCTTGAGGACATTATGATGATTGAAATTAGCCAGAAACAAAAGGACAAATACTGTATGGTCTCACTAGTATGAACTAACATTAGTAAGAGAACTTTGAGAGTTAAAGTTTAGAACACAGGATATTAGGAGATTGAAAAAGGGTAGAGATCAGGCATTTGATGCTAAAGGAGTACAGAATGTTCAATAGGATTGATTGTATAAATCCAGAACTGGATAGTACAATAATCCCTCATGACAGCACAATATTGTAAGTACACTCAACAAAGATGAGTATGAGTAAAGGTTAGGGGCATTTATGACACCACTAAGGAAAGGAGAGATAGATAATAAAGACCTGACTGTGTAATTTCATAAAAATGAGAGTGGTCAATGATGGTATTTAAATGCACACAAAAAATGATTTTGCCTGAGGGGAACAAATGAATGTCAACAATGCAGGTGATGAAATGGGATGGTAAACGGAAAAATATATAATCAATGCAAACTAGGGTATATAGTCAATAGTAACATTGTAATATGCTTCCACTGAATGTAACAAAGGCATTGCCAAAGCCAAATGTCAACAAGTGGGGAATATGGGAAAATGTTATGGATTCTTTGCATAAGAAAAGGAAATGTTTTCATATAGTTTATGGTGGTAAAGGCATGTCTGTCTAGTTAGGTAGGATAGTATGATGTGTGAATAAAACTATTTAAAAATGAGCATATGTTCTTGCAACCCCACTGTTAGATATACACCTGAAGGAACTGAAAATGGGGACACAAATGGACATTTGCTCATTGATCTTTATGGTGGCAGTATTCTGGATTCGGAAAGGCCTAAGAGTACAATGACTGAGGAATGGATGGGGAACTTTGCTGTTTACATACAACTGACTAGCGAATGGCTGCAAGAAAGAATGAATTGTGAAGCATACAACTAGATGAATGAATTTAAGGACAATATGTTGAATGAACTGTCAGGAACAAAAAGACAAATATTATTGTGCCTCACTTATATGGACTAATTATAATCATACAAACTTAGAGAATTGAAGTCAAGCCATGGACTATCAGGTTGGGGCCTATTATAAAGTTTCCTGGTTTGTAAGCTCTTATAGCGGTCACATATATTGAGGAACTGTAACTCTTATTTCTAAATTTGCTGAGATACTGAGCTATTTGCATGTAATCTGGTGGTTCCCTGAAACTTCAGGTATTTATATGACAGCCAAGACTCAGAGTTACAACACCGAAGCTATGGAAGTCAGCATTATTCCGTTCAGCAACTGTAAAGAAAGCTGAAAAAGTGATCAGACTTTGACTAGAGATATGAATGAAGCTGATCTGGATAAGACCAAGGTAAATCAGAATACTAGGTAAAGGATGATATGATCCTTATTTTCAAACTTCAACTTCTGTGTGAGACCAAAGGGAGAGGCTTTATTTATAATGCAAAATTTATATTTTGGGTAGCACATTATCTAATTTAACTTGTATGGTCAGTTTACTTGAAATTGTAATTACATGGAATCTTGAATAGGGTATGAGATCTTGTTGATTTGTACAGATTAGTATGATACCCTGATATATCCCATAGTCACTTGGGCAGGTAATAAAAAAGTATTTGCAGGGTAGGCAATGGTGACTCAGTAGCAGAATTCTCATCTGCATGCCGGAGACCCGGGTTTGATTCCCAGTGCCTGCCCATGCAAAAAAAAAGTATTGGCAAAGTCCTCTTAGGATTTGGGAGAAAGAAGGAAATATTAAACATCCCCATCTGGAGAATTCCTGATATTCTCCCAGGCAGTTGGGACAACTAATTCAGTAGGATGAATCCTCAATCTTGAGGTTCACCCCTGTGAAGCTTATTTCTGCAAAGGAGAAGCTAAGCCTACATGTAATGATGCCTAAGAGTCACCCCCAGAGAATCTCTTTTGTTCCTCAGATGCGGCCTCTCTGAGCCAATTTGATGGGTGAACTCACTCTCCACTCCCCCCACCACTACGTGGGACATGACTCCCAAGAGCATAAATCTCACTGGCAACATGGGACCTGAATCTTGTGGATGAACTGGGACCCTGCATCATAGGATTGAGAAAGCCTTCTTGACTAAAAGGAAGAAGGGAGAAATGAGACAAAATAAAGTTTCAGTGGCTGTGAAGGTTATCCTGGAGGTTACTCTTACACGTAATATAGATATCCCTTTTTAGTTTTTGATGTGTTGGGAGTGGCTAGAGGGAAGTACCTGAAACTGTTGAACTGTGTTTCAGTAGCCTTGATTCTTGAAGACAACTATATAACTATATAGCTTTTATATGTGATTGTGTGATTATAGGAACCTTGGGTCTAATGCTCCTTTTATCCAAGGTAGGGACAGATGAGTAAAAAAAAAAAAAAGGATAAAAATTAAATAAATATTTAGAGGGGATAAATGATAAAAACAAAAAAATGGGTAGATTGAATACTGGTGGTCAATGAGAGGGAGGAGCAAGGGGTATGGAATGTATTTTATTTCTTTTTCTGAAGTGATGCAAATGTTCTAAAAATGATCATGGTAATGAATACACGGCTACGTGACGATATTCTGAGCCATCGAGTATATACTGTGGGTGGACTGTATGTGTGTGAAGATTTCTCAATAAAAATATTAAAAGAAAAATAGACTTGGAGCTAGGCCTTTGAATTCTGCATATCACAAAATGCTAAACCAGAATTTGAAAAATAATAAAGGATATTGATTATTTTATTTTCTCATATTAATAAATTTTCCCTTTGGAAAAAGAAAAACACCCTTGCCTTCCTTCTTTTATTCACGAGTCACATCTTATTTGTCATGAAATTCCCTTGGTTCCATTTTCAAAATACACTCAGAATGACTGCTTCTCACTATTTCCTCTGCTGCCACCGTGGGCTGAGCATCACCATCTACTGAGTCCAAAGCCTTTCAACCAAACTTCCTCCCCACTGACACTTCTCTACAGACTATTCTCAACATAGTAGCTGAAACAACTCTCTGAAATATCGATCAGACAATTCCATTAATCTGCTAAAATTCTCTCCATACCTCCAATTTCTTGCATATCAAAAGCCACAATGCATGCATAATACTCTACATGATCTGGGCCCCCATCACCTCTCTGATCTCATATCATACGATTATCTACCTCTCTCTCTCTCTCTCTCTCTCTCTCTCTCTCTCTTTCTCACCTACTGCAGCCATCCTGGTTTCCTTCCATTTTTCAAACATTGTCAGGATTATCTTTAGACCCTTTATGCTGGCTTTTCCTCTAATGGAATGATTTCCTCAGAAATTCACAGGCCTACCCTGACCTCTTTTATATTTGCTCAAACATCACCTTCTCAGCAACCATGCTGTTTAAAATTGCAACTTGGTCCCTAAAAAATTACTATAACAAAAACAAAAACAAAACATACTCCAGATCACATTGACCAGCTCTAAGTTTTTTCCATAAAATTTATTTCCTTTCAACATCTTATAAATTTATAGTGGCCAAATGTCCCAATTTAAGTGAGATGGCCCCAATTTATGTCCATTATCCTAGTCTAATAATTAATAGGTCAGTGTTCTCTGGTGTGAATAATAAATAGCATCTTCACCTTATATATAAAATACTTATTTATTCTGCCCACTGTTTTAACTAACTAAAATGTAAACTCCTAGGGTGCAAGGAGTTTTGTATGCTTTGTTCACAGCTATACCTAAAGTGTAAAGAATATTACTGGCACAAAATAGATGCTCAATAAATATTTTAATAATGAAATTAAGTTAATCAAATTTAAAATACATATGAAAATAAATAAAATTAAATATTTAAAGTATGCTTAATGTATTCAACTCAAATGTGTGTTTTACAGACCAAATAGCTATAAGCATTCACAAAAATAGTAGATAAAATGATAACAGAGTTAGTTAGCAAAGGTTTCTCTGAGGAGTAAAACCTCCAATAGGACAGGAATAAAGCAAAAGATTTATAAAAGTAGAAGGCTGAAAGGATATCCCTTATGGTAAGGCAAGATCATCAATATCCAATGATAGACCAATCTGTAATGTTAACTTAGATGACATTCTCACAAAAGAACTCAGACTTTTAGATTATGAGCTCCATATGGCCAAAGACTTTTTTAGCCCTTGAGTTGCTAAAATACAAGATAGTAGTTCCTGAACAAAGTGTGATAATTAAAGAAAGGATGCCTGATTTTTATAATTGTCCTTATTGTCTGTTTTATATTAAATAGGTACTGCAGGCAGTATCCTCCCACAGCAAATATAGTGATAACCCTTATTGCTACCATACATTGTATTTTCTAGGAGAAAATCTATCACATCCTATTCTAGTTTGCTAGCTGCTGGAATGCAATATACCAGGAATGAAATGGCTTTTAAAAGGGGGAATTTAATAAGTTAATAGTTTATAGTTCTAAGGCTGAGAAAATGTCCTAATTAAAACAAGTCCATAGAAATGTCCAATCAAAGGCATCCAGGGTAAGATTCCTTGGTTCAAGAAGGCCGATGAAGTTCAGGATTTGTCTCTCATCTGGAAAGGCATGTGGTGAACACGGAATCATCTCCTAGCTTTCTCTTCTGGCTTCCTGTTTCATGCAGCACTCTGGGAGGCATTTTCCTTCTTCAGCTCCAAAGGTCGCTGGCTGGTGGACTCTGCTTCGTGGTGCTGCAGCATTCTTGGCTCCCTCTGAATCTCTCACTTTCTCCAAAATGTTTCTTTTTTTATAGGATTCCAGTAAACTAATCAAGACCCACACAATTGGGTGGAGACGTGTCTCCACCTAATCCAGTTTAACAACCACTCTTGACTGAGTCACTTCTCCAGGGATATGATTTAATTATAGATTCAAGCATGCAGTACTGAATAAGGATTAGAAGAAATGGCTGCCTTTACAAAATGGGATTTGGGTTAAAACATAGCCTTTCTAGGGTATATATATCCTTTCTAAACCAGCACACATCCCTTCCTCCCTCCATTTAAAACACTTTCAAATATGCTTTCACCCACAAGTGAAGTATTACAGACTTCTGAAAGAACACTTCAAATGAAAGTTATGTCCCACATGATGGCAGTGCTGATGGGTCCCCGAAACTATTCACAGTCCTTATCTTGTGCAACGTTTTATAGTATTTGATGCTTCTGAGTCTCTGATTCCCATACTCATTTTGCAAAAGACACTCCTCAGGTAGATTCTGTGATGCTGTACTTACCTGATTGTTCTACTTCACTGACTGATCTTTATGACTTTCTTTTACAAGCAAAAATTCTCCTTCAAACATCACTTAAATGTTGGTGATCATCATAGATTTATCTTGGAAACTCTTGCTTAGCATTCCTCACAATATTCTTGAGTGATTTCATCATGTTTATATTTTATTAGCTCAAAAATGTGCATCCCAACAGCAGATCATTTTTATGAATTCTAGATCTGACATCACTGTGTCTATTGGATCTTTGTGATTGAATGGACCCCAAGAAACTCAAAATCAACACATGCTAACATGAAATTATAATGTTCATATTTCTTTTTAAGCTTTATTGATCCTAAAAATTTGACATCTCCTTCAACCCAATTATCCAGTTGCCTTGGATTGATCCCTGACTCTTTTCCTTCTCTTATCATAGCACTCCAGTATAGAAAAATTTTACATCATTTTGTTTGTTCGTTTGTTTGTTTTTTGCTTCATGGTCTGGGAATTGAACCTGGGTCTCCCGCATGGAAAACGAACATTCTACCACTGAAAAAATTTTATCTCTTGCCTAGACTGTTAAGACAACTTCTTAATTAGTCTCCTATGCAGTTAAGTTTTAACCCAAATATATATTTTAAATTGTCTGAAATAGAAATTTAATGTCACTAACTTGTTTGAAAACTTAATTATTATAATATTTTTAACCTTTTGGCAAGGTCAAATTCTTTGTCATGATTTTTATGTCCCTGAATAATATGTTTTCACCTTCATTCTCCCAACAGAATCTGAACTTATGCGCTCCCTCACATTCTGCATTCTAATCATACTAAACAATTATTTCTCCAAATGTCACATATTCTGTTTTACCTATGGGCTGTCACATCATACAGGCTACTCTTTTTTTTAAGAGAACACACTGGTGAACTTCACTCTCCCCACATAGACTACCACAACCACCACCTCCAGCCTTGGCAGGCAGCAGTGTGGTATGCAGCCCCCACTCCTGGTGCAGCTAGGGTGGGATTTAAATACCTAGTTCCCCAACATCCAGGATATGTGAGCTCCAAATGTTGATCATTGCTTTTGATCAGTTACTTCAGATTGCTGGGGGTCTGACTCTGAGGGTGGCCATTTTTCTAACCAGCCTCAGGAAAAAGCTGCAGAGGAGTATTAAAGTCAGCACCATTTCTCAAACAATATTAGAGCTGTATTAACTGGAAAAACAACAAAAGCAAGAAATCAAGCTTCAACAACCTTAGGAGGAGCTGCTAGTGTCCTTAGTCTCCTCTCCTAACCCTTCCCCATTGGAGAGTAGAGTCACCCTGTGCTCTCATTGCGAGTCCCTGCCCTGTTCCATCTGTGAAAGACTGACCTAGAAAAGATCTCTGAGGATTTCCCTCCCCACCCTCCAAATTTATTCTTCTGGCAAAAGCAACTTGAGACCTATAAAGCAGTATAAGAAACAAGTAAAACAGTCTTGGGAAAGGCTTAGCTGTTTTAACTCCTGCTATAGAGTACCCTGGAGAGGAAGGAATTTGTATGATAGGAATCAGAAGGAACATTAAAATTCCTGTAAATAGGGGAATTCCTAGGGCCCCTAGCAGGCACAAGCCCAGGATAAGATTTAGGCTCAGAAGAGACAGAGAGGATCCTAAACTTTGCATTCATCTCTGGCTGAAATTCTTGAAAATGGACCAAACTCTGAAGGAGAGTAGCAGCCAACCCAAAGCCAATTTGTAAAGACTATGAAAGGTGTTTTTATGCATTGCTTGGTTTGGTTTTGTTAGCTCCTGGCACTAAGGTAATCTCTCATAACACAAGTAGGATACAAATTCAAGTAACAGACATTTTAGGGACTAAATCCAAAAGTTAGCACTTTAAAATATTAAATGCTGTGTGCAACAAAAGATTACCAGACAAACAAAAGAACAGGAAATGATAGACCATCTAGAGGAAGAAGATAAAAATCCAGAAAATATCAACTAAAAAGATCAGACTGTGTAAATACTAGAAAAAGACTTTAAAAATGATTTTTAATCAAGGATATGAAAGAAAATACAAAGAAAGAACTAAGGGATATCAGTAAAATAATTAACAATATGAGATAGAAATTTTTAAAAGAAGTAAAATTACTAGAAGTGAAGACCACAATTTTCACAATAGCTGAAATGAAAAATTCCCTTGAGTTTCTGTAGTGGTTAAGGTCAGGTGTCAACTTGACCAGGTGATGGTGCCCTGTTATTCTGTTGCTGTGGACTTAAATCATCAGCATATGAATCATATTATGGTTGATTGCATTGCAGTCGGCTAAGGGGCGTGCCTTCTGCAATAAGTGAGGATTAAAAGGAGGAGTCAGAAGAGAGAGAAACAGCTCATCACAACTCAGCACAGCCCAGCATACCTCAGATCAGTGTTCAGAGCTGACACATTCAGATGTTCGAGAGATGCAGAAACAAACACCTCAGGTAAGTCTTTTGAATCCAGACGCTGGAAGAGAGGGCATGCAGATGTTGCCATGTACCTTCCCATGTGAAAAAGAAATACTGAGGAAATCCAGCTGCTTTCCTCTAAAGAACTGTAAATCTGTTAAATAAATCCCCTTTATAAAAGCCATTTCATTTCTGGTGTACTGCATTCCAGCAGCATTAGTAAACTAAAACAGGGCCTTAATAGCAGCTTGGGGCTGACTATGGAAAGAATCAGTGAAATTGAAGACAAAACAACTGAATGAGTTCAGCTAAAAAGCAGAAAGAAGAAAAATCTGGAATGGGTTTTAAAAGGGGAAATTTATTACATTATAATTTTACAGTTCTAAGGCCATAAAATGTCCAAATTAAGACATCCAGAAAAAGATACCTTGACTCAAGAAGGGGCCGATGAAGCTCAGGGTTTCTCTGTCAGTTGAGAAGGCACACAGCAGCATCTGCTAGCTTTCTCTCCCAGCTTCTCATTTCAAACAGCTTCCAGAGGGGCATTTTTCTTTCTGCATCTCCATATGACACTCCATGTTGGTTCTGAAGCTTTTTCCAAGATGGTTCCTCTTGAAGGATTTGATGGAGTCACATCTCCATGGAAACTACCTAATCAAAGGTTCAACACTCAGTTTGGTGGGTCACATATCTATGGAAACAACTTAAACTGTAAGATCCCATCCTACAATATTAAATCAGGATTAAAGAACATGGCTTTTCTGGTATACACAATAGTTTCAAAATGGCACATCTCACTAATACAAAATGTAAAAAATGGGAGTGGGTTTATGTGTACTTTGTATTTTCTGCAGAATTTTTCTCTAAACCAACAACGTCTCTAAAAAAAAACAAACAAAAAAAAAGGGAAGGCTTAAAGAAGTAAAAAAAAATAGTGGAAAATGATTTCTTTATTCAACAGACTACCTATTACCAAGAAAAAATAGCACAAGACTTTATAAAATTTGGATAAACAAATATAACTCAAAGACATCTCATTTTACTAAGCATACAACAGATCATAAAAAAAGCCATTTCATACAGAAATAATCCTTTTCATTTTGGTTAAATAAGTACTGTATTGGTTAATCATTCAGCTTTAATTGAATCCCTATTCTGTGCATGTGTGTATGTATGTTAAGGAAAAAAAACATGAAATGGAAAAATAAGATAGGCTACAATTTTCTTTGATGATTTCACATTCTGATAAATGAAATAAATTGTACATAAGAAGCTAATAATAAATTTTGAAAATAAAGCAATTTGGTTAACAGTTGAATATTTAAAAATATCTATGAGTCCATGTGTTATAAATAAATGATTGAATAAATAAAAATTGGTTAAAAACTCCTACATTGAATAATACCAAATAATTTATGTATGATGGTTCAAGGATTAAGACCCACTTTGAATGGGCAGGGTCACATCCAATGGAAACAGTCTAAGCAATAGGACGCAGCCATAATAGATCTGTACCTACAGGCATGGATTGAAAGAACACAGGCTGTGTTTGAACACAGATTCAAATGAGCAGAGCAGTACTCACCAAATACTCCTGGTGCGCACTCTGGGTAGAGGGCAATACTGCAAGTCCTTGCCTGTTTGAAGAAAAGTGTGTCCAAAGAATGAGAAAACAATTTGATTTGGAGAAAAAAATTAAAGTAGAAATGGTACATGTAACTTCCTGATAGCAGCTGTAAGAGCCAGGGTGTGATCCCAGGGTCCATTTCTCCCGCCTTGACAATCACAGAAATCTCCCCCTGGTTGGGTCCCTATGGGAGGATGGCATAGAGTAGGAAGCTCTACCTGTTATAGTCAAGTAGTGAGAGAGAGAGAAAATAATTTTTGTTTTAGTTCAGTTAGTTGTTTTAAGGCCTCAGTTTGTTTTGTTGTTGCTTTTAAATCATAGCAAAGCCTATCCTATTCTAATACAAATAGCTTTAAACAACAAAGTAAAATCGTTACCCAAGCAATCATTTAATGCCCCTGTAATATGTGATTTAATATTTGCATATTTGCACAATACAGCTAGATTACATTTCTTTTTTAGATAACATTTAAAAAATCATTTTAATGTGGAAAAAAACTAAAAAGGAAAGAAAATATTAGACTATTAGCATTTTGAATTTCCTGATCCTAAGTAACTCACATATTCTATCAAAAAGTATGTATTTGATCTAAGTGAAATAATGAACTATGTATTTAAATAAACAAATAGTGAATTAAGAAGTTGTTAATTGTACTGCACCAAAGTTGAAAATCACATTTATCTATGTCTTTGTTAATTCAGTTAAGAAAACCCTTATATTACAGAAGGATATATTGTAATTTTGTTTCAAAACTGTTTGCTGGTATATATGATTTTATAATAAAAGACATGTTTTTTGGTTGTGATCAACTCATTTGGTGCAAAAGCATGTTTGCTGTGCCAAGGAAATAATTAAGGAAGAAAAAGAGTTGCGTCCATGTATATAATAAATTAAAGAGAGGTACCAAAAAATTGCATACATATAAAAGGCGACTTTCATTTTTATTCTCTTATGTTGTGAAAATCAATAATGCACCAGATATTTCATGCACTGTAAATTCAATACTCTAGTTTATGTTTATAAATGATCAGCAACCAAAGAGAAAAAAATCCAGATCAACAAATTGAGTTATATTCACACTAATTGGCACCGGCAGATGCAATTCTGTTCTTTCTTTCCACCAACAGTACCAGAGATCATATCTCAGAGGAAAATGGAGGTGTCTGCATCTCAACCTGGCATATTTGGTTTGCTTCCCAAACTTTATGTTTCCAGTAGTTATGAGTATGACACATTTAATTTAGCAAGCACAATAATTTGTTTAATAATATCAACTTTCTATGAAATTATCTCCATTTGTTTCCTAAACTAAATATAGTAGTATGTAGGAAAAGTTAAAATTTTAGACAGTGATTGACTCTATAGAATAGCAAAAGTATCCAGTAAAATAACAATTTTACTCATTGTATAATTGAGAAAGAAGATGGTACTTGTGTTTTTTCAGGATGTTGTTTTATATTGCAAAGACTAAATTTTGTGTTCAAAGGCCAATTAAACATTATTCTTGAATAAAGGAAGAGAGTATGTTTTAATAAAATATCTATTAAAGCAGATTATATATAATTTTTAATGTGTTGGTTTAATTATTATTTCACAATTCAATATCACCTAGGAAAAATGAAAGATCTAATTACTTTGAATAATTCTTGGTATAATTAAAGAGATTAAAGTAAGCATATCATACTCTAAAGTAAGCATATCATACTCTAAATATGGGTGTAAGTAAATTTTCAAGCATTTTTACCATTAATTTTTTCTCAAAGATGAAACACTAATTCATAATGGATCTCTTGTGAGTATCTCCTTCCATTATATAAAAGTTATCCAATATAAATTTGAATATATTTTATACATTATTTATGTATATATGTTAAGAATATGGCCGCCACTTTTATAAAAAAAGATTCATAACTATGGATTTATAATGTAGATCATTATATTATCTCCTTAGAATATTTGTAAATTTGTTTAAATTTTTATTAGAGAAGTTGTAAGTTTACAGAAAAATCACACAGAAGATGCAGATTTCCAAATACACTTTCTTCTCCATGTCCCTCAGAGGTTTTCCCTCTATTAACCATTTACATTAGTCTCATAACTTCATTACAATTACTGGAAAAATATTATCATATGCATGCTATTAAGTATAGTTCATCATTTATATTAGAGTTTACTGTTTATATTTTACAGTACTATGTCTGTTTGTTTTAAATTTTCTTCTATTAGCATATATACAACATAAAAGTTCCTCTTTTAACTACATTCAAATTATAATTCAATATTGTTCATTAAATTCACAATGTTGTGCTACCATCACCACCATTATTATCATACTTTTCTATCACCCAAAGCAGGGATTGTTCATCAATTAAAGATTAATCTTCTTCTCTTCTCCCACTGGCTCCTGGTTATCTGCATTCTAGCTTTTGGTTATATACATTTACTTATTCTAATTATTTCATATTCATGAGATCATACAATTATTGTCCTTTTGCATCTGGCTTCTTATATTTAACATGTCTTCCAGTTCATCCATGCACATGTCAGAATTTCATTTATTTTTGGTGAATAATATTCCATTGTATATACATATCACATTTTGTTTATCCATTAATTTGTCAGTGACACTTAGGTTACTTCCACCTTCTGAAAGTTGAGAATGACCCTCTTGACATCAATTTACAAATATCTGATCAAGTCCATCCTTTCAAAATCATTCAAAATTTTGGGAAATGTGTTGCTCCTGGTCCAATAGCCCCAGCAAAATATGCTTCATCTGAGCATTTCAAGAAATTTTGGCAGTTTTTTTTGCGTGTTTTTTAACTTAAAAAGTTAACTTAAAAAAGTTAAAAAAAAGGCAAGTAAAAAATAAATGGATAAATCTTATGGTGTTAGTTATCATTCCACATTCATACACATATAGAGACCTCTTTGTGACATGCAGGGGGATTAGGGACAAATTTTAACTAATATTAGCATATTTCTGTTCAAACTAATTAGCAATCAGAAAGAATAAACAAAAAAAAATTAGCACTCTCAACCGACTCATTTGATAGAAAATAAACACATATACAATGTGGGTATTGACCTACATAACCACATTACCCCACATACAGAGGTATCTGTGGGTTTTGGTGTCTTAAAAAGTAGTACACTTAATGTAGTTTTCTTATTGTCCCTAGCGATTTCCTTTGGCATATTCCCTATAATACATTCTCTGAAATAATAGTGTCTTAAAACTTGTAAGAGTAGAAAAAGCTAATATATATTCACTTGGTCTGTGGAATATCATGAAAATTTGTTGGTAAGTAGAATCCTACTATTTTGGTCAAAAGAAACAGTGGAATTTGAGATGTCAACTTTTGGAGATGTGTTGGTTTATTTTTAATATGCTTTTTTTTTGAGAGAGAGAGGTCACATCTGAGCAACAAAAGAGGCTCTCTTGGGGTGACTCTTATGCCTAATTTTAAGTAGGCTTGACCTATTCTTTGTGGCACTGAGTTTCATATGAACAAACCCCAAGACTGGGGGCTCAGCCTATAGCTTTGGTTGTCCCCATTGCTTGTGAGAATATCAAGAATTCAACTTGGGGAAATTGAATTTTCCCCCTTTCTCACCATTTCTCGAAGGAGACTTTGCAAATACATTTTTATTCACTGTTCCAATCACTCTGGGATTTATCAGGACATCACTGTGGACAAACTGCAAAATCTCATGTCCTACTAAAGGTTCCATATACTTATGGTGTTCAATTAAGCTTTCTACATAAGTTATATTAGGAAATGCACTAGTCAGAATATAAATTTTGTACCAAATAAACATTTTTTTGCTTTAGTCTCACACATAAGTTAAAATTTTAACATATTAATTACCATCTATTTTTAGCACCCTGCAGTAATAACATTCCTTTGTTCTTCCTCATGCAAAAACGTTTTTTAAATGTGTACATTTAGTCACTATCATTATACACTCTAGGCAGTCCTAGATTATACCATCTCAGTCTTTATCATCTATCTTTCTTTCTGATTTCATTTGTGCCCCCAGCCCCCCTCCCTCTATCATTCTCACGTTCAACTTCATTCAGTGTTTTAACATAATTGTATTACAGTTAGGTAGTATTGTGCTGTCCATTTCTGAGTTTTTACATTCAGTCCTGTTGCACAATATGTATCCTTCAAGTCCAATTAATATGCTTTTTATTTATTTAGTGTATTGAACAAAGCAAATATTATTTCTATTACCATTTATTTTTATTTTTAAATATTAAGACAATTGCTTTATTATATTTAATATATAGATCACCACGTGGGCTTATTCTTGTTTCACTTAAGACCTTTATGTTATGCCAGATACCTAAGTGAAAAATGGAAGTTCTAAATTTCTATGAGATTGACAGTTGTGCCCACTTCTACTCATTTTGTGCACATATATGATTCAGATTATCATTTATAGGATTATTTTTGTGTAAATACGATTCTTAAATATTTGAACATCTGCAATACTTTGTAATAAAAATAAATGTGCCAACTTTTAAAATTTGTGTACAACTATAGAAATCCACTGAGTAATTAATAGAAAATAATTTAGAGTTGGTGAATCTAAGAATGGATCTCACTGTACCACCCTAATGCAACATGGTAATAACAAGGTGTTATGTGGGAATCCTGTATTTCATGTATGATTATTCTAAAAACCTACAACTTCTCTAAAAAAATGGATCACATGGTCTTCTGATGTTGGCTAAGATTAAGTAAGTTGATTACAGTTAAGTGATGACAATTTTAGGGAAAACAAACAAAAAAAAACATGCAAACAGAAAAACAATTGCCAAAAGACTCAAAGGCAGAAAAATCAGATTGATTGGTGGGTGGAGGTAAAACTTGAAGAGGCAACCAGTATGGGTTCGAGATCCAAAGGTACTTTTCCTACTTTGCGTCATAACATTGACCTGAAGACCACTTATGTAGCATGGTTTTATGAACAATATAAATTTCCAAAGGAACCTTGTTTTTCTGGACAAAGGTCTAGGAATAAGTGCCAATGTCAGCAAGTGAGTGTAAGAGGGATACTTTCATCACCACCCCTCTTTTTTCTTTTTTTCTACCACTTCTATTATGCAGTCATAATACAGCTGCAGCAGCCAAGGCAGAAAAAAACCTAACAGAAACATCTTTCTTGCCAGAATGCCAGGAAATAGGGCCACTGCAAGAAGCAGAAATGGAGGTCATAGAGAGAGGAGAATAGAAGAGGGTATCCTGTATTTCTGTGTGAGAAATAGCAAAAGGTTTATGTTTTAGGATGTACATGCATCAGACAAGTGCAAAGAAACATTACAAAGTTTTTAATACCTGAACTGTGATATAAGCTATGACCTAAGTCCCTTGATCCAAAGAAGCATGACACATGTTTCGATAAGTGAACAGTCATTGGAACCACTGCATAGAAGGAGGGCTCAAACTTGCAGAGTGAACATAACTGAGCCAGTATTCTGTTAAAAAAAATAAACAACATTCTCCAGATCATTTTAACAGCACCCAGAGCTAACAGCATGATATTCAAAATGTCCAGGAAAGAATCCATAATTATTCAACATGAAAAGAAACATCCATCTATACATACCCATCATCCATTCAAATAGCAAACATTCACTGAACAAAAAAGTTGCCAAATTTTCAAGGAAAAGAAAAATCCACAGATGCCAACCCCCGTGAAACTCACATGGTAAAAATATCATTCAAAGATTTTTACAGAATCTAATAATTACTATGTACCATGAGATGAAGTTAAACAATCTTAAAATGACTGAAAAGGTAGATGTTCTCAGAAGAAAAATAGAACCTATAGAAAACAAAAAAATGAAATTTTACAAGAAAAATTTTAATTTCTGATAAAAGTTCACTATATAAGCTCAACAGCAGAATGGAGATAAGAGAAAAATGCCATTGAACTAAAACAAGATACGAAGACATTACTATAAAGAACAGAGAGAAAAAACTTAGAAAACAATGAATATAGCTTCAAGAATTTGTGGGACAAATTTAAAGGTCTATTTTTTTTTTAATATCCTAGAAGTCACAGATAAGAAAAGCAGGAGGTTGATGACAAATAAATAATGACAAATAACTTCTTAAATTTGATGACAGAAATAAATTTGCATTTTCAAGAAGTCCCAGAAAACCCCAAGCAAGTTAAATTAAAGATAGTTTTGATAAGGCCTTATAAAAATCAAAATAGAGATCAACAAAGATAAATAAGAAATAATGTAAACAGATCAAATAGCATATTAGAGAGGGAAAGCTACCAAAATGAATGCAGATTTATCAACTGAATGCATGGATTCCAGGAGACAACAAAACAATATCTTCAAGTACTGAAAAGAACTGTCCATCTAGAATTCTATATTCAGTAAACATAAAAAGTAGAGGGAACTAAGAATATGTGGCACCAGCAGAAATTTTCTAAAAGAGATGCTGAAGAAAATTGTTCAGGTTGAGAAAAAGTGATACCAGAAGGAAATGTAGAACCACAAGAATGAAGAAAGAACAACACAAATTGTAAAAATCTCATAAATATAAAAGTGTACTTTTTCCTGTTAAGTGTGCAAAATATACATACAAATTGAAGTAAAAATAACATCAACTGAATGGGATGTTAATGTATGTAGAAGTAATACATATGTCACTTATACATGAAAGGGTATAAAGGCAATTAAATGTTTATAAAGCTTCCACATTCAACTTAAATGGTAATGTATTAACTCTGTGTAGAATATGAAAAGATAGGTGAATATACTGTAATCCCTAGAGCAACCACACACATGAAACACAAAGATATAAAAGGATAAATGAGCTAAAAATCAATATGCAAATTAGAGTGGACCACTAAAATTATCAAATAAATCAAAATCAGACAGGAGAAAGGGTAGCGAGTAATAAAAACAAAGGGCTAAAATAAAAAAATAGAATAAAAATAATATGGTAGACCTAAACCCAACCATACCAATAATTACATTATATGTAAGTGATCTAAACACATAAGGTAAAAGTCACAGATTTTCAGTCTTGCATAAAATATCAAGATACAACCATATGTTGTCTACAAAACGCTCTTTAGATGTAAAGAAGAGATGTAGATATGATAACACATGGAAAACTCTTTATGCTATAAAACATTAATAAAAAGAAAGCTTGAGTAGATCCATAAATGTCAGATAAAGTAGACTTCAGACAGAGGAAAATTGCCAGAGATAAAGCAGGATATTATATAATGATAAAGGGATCAAGATATCAAGAAGACATATCCTAAATATTTAGTACATAATACATCCACGTAAATAAAATATGTACCAGACTATTAAATTAAAAGAAAACTACCAAATTAAAAATAATTGATGTCATACAGTTTATGACCTCTGACCATGTTGGAATTAAGCTAAAATACATGAAAGAAATATATGAAAAATCACCAAATATTTGAAAGTAAACAGCAAACCTCTAAGTAATTTATCAGTCAAGAGGACATTGCAGGAGAAGGTGGAAGTAGAATTGAATGAAAATGAAATACAAGATAAATAAATTTGTGAGATGAAACTAAAGCAGTGCTTGGAGGGAATATCATAGCACTAAATGTATATCTAAGAGAAAAAGAAGAGTATCAAACTGGATATCTATATGCCTAAGAATGCTGTCAGACTCTTATCTCACACCGTACACAAAAATCAACTCAAAATAGATCAATGACCCAAATATAAGAAATAAAATGTTAAAACTCATAGAACATAATATAGGGTCAATCTTCAAGTCTAGAAATAGACCCCACACATCTATGGCCAATAGATTTTTGCAATGTGCTAAGTACATGCAGTGGGGAAAAAATAGTCTCTTCATTGAATGTGTTGGAAAAACTGGTTATCTACATGCCTCAGAATGCTGTTAGACCACTATCTCACACTATACACAAAAACCAGCTCAAAATAATCAATGACTCAAATAAAAGAGATACATATTTAAAAGTCTTAGAACATAATATAGGGTCAATATTCATGACCTGAAATTCAGCAGTGAAATCTTACATATGGCATAAAAAGCAGGAACAACAAAATAAATAAACAATTATGATTTCATAAAAATAAATAAATATATACATCAAAGGAAATTATCAAGAAAATGAAAAGACAATCTTCAGAATGGGAGAAAATAGTTTCAATCCAAATATTGGAAAGTACATATCTAGAAGATGTAAAGAACATTTACAGTGTACCAACAAAAAGACAAAATACCCAATTACAAAGTGGGTGAAGGACTTATATAAACACTTTTCTAAAGAAGATATGCGCAGAGTGAACAATCACATAAACAGTTCTCAACATCATTAGTCGTTAGTGAAATGAAAATTAAAACCACAATAAAATACCACCATACACCCACAAAGATTGTGATCATTTAAAAAAATGAAAATAATAATTACTGGAGAGTATATAGAGAAACTGAAACTCAAGTGTGTTGAGAATATAAGATGGCCTAGACACTGTGGAAAGCAATATGGCGGCTCCTCAAAAAGTTAAGTAAAGAATTATCATTTGACATGGAAATTCCACTTCTAGCTATATACCCAAATAGAGTGAGAAAAGGGACACCGGCAAATAATTGTATACCAATGTTTATGACAGCATTACTCAAAATAGCCAAAACCCAGACACAATGCAAATGCCCATCAACAAATGAGAGTATGGACAAAATGTGCTACACAATATAATGGGGTATTTTTTGCCCATGAGGGAAAATGAAGTTGAGAGACATACAACATGGAATAATCCTGAAAAAATTATGCTCATTCAAACAAACAAGAGACATAAGGACAAAAATTGCATGATACCTTTATAAGAGATGACTAGAAATAGCAAATTCACAGAAAAACAGATTGGAGGTTACTAGGGGAGGGGAGGTTGGGAGAAAGGGGAAGATGGGAAGTAGGTATTTGTTCAAAAATGCTATGCCACGCTACTCTCAGGAGGATCCTCCTGAAAAGGCAGAGTCACAGCACCACAGAGTTTTGCACACTGCTGGATCAAGGCTCACTTCATCTTGCCTAAATACAGGAGCCCACCACTTTTTTCATTGCTAAAAAAGTATTTACTGAGAAATTAGAATGCATACAATTAAAAAATAAAAAGAATACAACACATTGCAATCCATTTTTTTGACACTAACATTGCCTTGATACCAAAATCAGACAACAATCATTACTAGAAAAGAATACTACAGATAAATATCCCTCAGTAACCTGGATGAAAAATCAACAAAATATTAGGTAATTTATACACAAATTTAAAAAAATGGATTATAGGACTAAATAGCTGAACTAAAAGTAACAACTTTGTAGAAGAAAACAGGATAAAATCTTTGTGCTTGGTGGATTAGGTATAAATATTTCTTAGATATAATACCAAAAGCATAGTCCATGCAAAATTTTTTTTTAAAAGTTAGCCTTCTTCAAAGTGTGTGTGTATATATATATATATATATATATATATTACTCTGTGAAAGAAATTCTTAAGAGAATGAAAATGAAGCTAGAGATTTGGAGAAAAAACTGAAAAGAACATTTCTGACAGAGGACTTTCACCCAGAAAATATAAAAATTTCAAACCTCGATAAGAAAACAAACTCTCACAGAAAGACATGAAGGAAATATTTCAAGACACTTCACCAAATAAAATATACATAGGAAAAACAAGTATATGAAATGATACCAACATAATTATCATTAATGAAATGCAAAGAAAGACCACAATTAATTCTACATACCCATTAGAATGTCTTTTTAAAAACATATATGTTATAAAACTGCAACTCTCATATATTGATGGTAAGAATGAAAAGTGTTACAGCTTTTGGAAAAGACCTTGACAGATTCTTATAAAGTTCAACATGCACTTACCAAAGTACCAAGAAATCATACAGTTCTGTATTTAGCTGAAAGAAATAAAAACCTACATGGGAATATTATTTGTGGCTTTATTCATAATCACAAAAACTGGAAACATTACAAATGACCTTTAACCAATAAATAGATACAATATTGTGGTATATCTATAAAATGAAATATCACTCAGGAATGAATAGGAAAAAAACTATTGACTTATGAAAAACATAGAAGTATCTCAAATACATTATGCTAAGTGATAGAAGCTACATTCAAAGGACTAACTTCTTTATCACTACGTTTATATGCCATTTTGCAATAGGCCAAACCATATGGATAGAAAAGAGATCAGTGCTTGCCAAAAGGTTGGAATAAGGAGACAGTTTGCCCAAAAAGAGGTAATGTGGGAATTTTGAGGGAGGTAAATGGAATTCTTCTGTATATTGATTATATGGTAGTTGGATAATTCTAAGCTTTTGTCTAATCTCATAGAAATATATGCCAGGAAGACATATTTCACTCAATTTGTATATGTTTTGGGATGCAAAAAAATAATATCAGAAGATAGGATCAATGAATAACTTAATTTTCTTTTCAAATGCTGTGTCCCACCAGCATATGAGTATGTCGTTGAAGATAAATTGGTATCAAAGCAAATATGATTGCTATAGATTTAGTATGTTAATGTTTAGTCCTATGGTCATCATAGGGAAAATGTATGCAAAATATATATAAACAGAAATGAGATGGGTCTGAAAATGTTATAATACAAGAAGTCAAATAAATATGGAAATGGCACTAATGGAAGAAATTAGGGGCAAAAAAATATATAGAAACTTACCAACACAAAATAGCAAATTAGCAAAAGAAAATACTGCATTTTCAGTAGTTACTTTAAATGTAAACGAATGAAATTACCTAGGCAATAGACAGATATGGATAAATTGGGTAAAATAGCATGAACCAATTATATACTGTCTACAAGAGACTCACCTTAAATTCAAATACATGATTAGGTTGAAAGTGAAAGGATGGAATAGATATACCACATAAGTATTAACTGTAAGACAGCTGGGTAGTTACACTAATATAAAAAGACTTCAAATAAAAACTGTTATGAGGGACAAACAAGGTCATTATACACTGATAAAAGAGTCAACTGAACAAGAAGCATAACAACTAAAATATATATGCATTTAACAGCAGAACCCCAAAATGTATGAAGCAAATATTGACATATTTGAAGGGAGAAATTCATGGTTTACATTAATAATAGGAGATTTATATATAATACTTTGAATAATGGATAGAACATTTAGACAAAAGAACAATAAAGAAATACAAGACTCGAATGATACTGTCAATCAGCTAGACCTAACAGACATATATAGAACACTTCACCCAACAACAACAGAATAAACATTCTTCTTGAGTGCACATGAATCATTCTCCACTGTAGGCTACACAGTAGATACGAAAGAAATCTCAAAAAATTTTAAAAAGTATTGAAATCATACAATATATCTTCATTGATCACAATGAAAACTCTAGAAAACAATATTGACTCTAGAAAA
This sequence comes from Myrmecophaga tridactyla, assembly GCA_004026745.1. Taxonomy (NCBI): domain Eukaryota; kingdom Metazoa; phylum Chordata; class Mammalia; order Pilosa; family Myrmecophagidae; genus Myrmecophaga; species Myrmecophaga tridactyla. The sequence continues at coordinate 30,962 of PVIY010005964.1, read as the reverse complement.
CAATAACAGAGGGAGAAATGGAAAATTCATAAATATGGGGAAATTAAACACCATACTCAAACAACTTGTGGGTCAAAGATGAAATCACAGGGGAAATTAGAAAATATCTTGAAATGAGTAAACTTAAAACACACCGTATCAAAACTTAATGGATGCAGTAAAGGCAAAACTGAAAGGAAAAATTATAGTTCTAAATGCTTACATTAAAAAAAAGATCTCATATTAGAGAACTTACCTCAAAACTAGAAGTTCTAGAAAAAGATAAACAAAATAAACAGCAAGGAGAAGGAAGAAAATAACAAAGATTGTAGAGGAGATAAATGAGGTAGAGAATTAAAAAAAATAGAAAGAATAAACAAAATCAAAAGTTGGTTCGTTGCAATCAATACATTCAATCTTTGGCTAGACTGACAAAGAAAAAAAGGAAGAGGACACAAGTAACTAAAATCAGATATGAAGAGATGGATGTTATATCTTACCTCACAGAAATAAAAAGAACTCTAAGAGGATATTATAAACAAGTGTACACTAAAAAATTGGATAACCAAGATGAAATGGATGCGTTTCTTGAAATATACAAACTACCTACACTGCCCAAGAATGGAGAAGATATCAACACAGCAATAACTAGCAAAATGATTGAATTAGTAATCAAAAGCCTCCCAATAAAGAAAACCCTGGGACCAGATATCTTTACAGGGGAATTTTGCCAAACATTCAAAGGAAAATTAACTCCTACCCTGCTCGAAATCTTCGAAAAGAAAAACAAAAAGGAAGAGGTGGAGATACTCTTTAACTGATTCTATGAGGTCAATATTGCCGTTATACCAAAGACAGATAAAGATATCACAATAAAAGAAAGCTATACACTAATATTTCTTATGAATTCAGATGCAAAAATCCTCAACAAAATATTAGCAAACAGAATATAGCAGCACATCAACAAATTATACAACATGATCAATTGGTATTCATTCCAGAAATGCAAGGATGGTTCAACATAAGAAAATCAGTAAATATACCACATTAACAGAACAAAAGAAAAAATAGCACAACACATAATCATCTCAATTGATTCAGAAAGGCATTTTATAAAATCCAGCATCCTGTCTTGATGAAAATATTTAGAAAACTAGGAATAGATAGAAATGTCCTAAATTTGATAATGGGCATCTATGAAAAACTCACAGCTAACATCATACCTCAGTGGCGAGAAACTAACAACACCCCCTCTAAGATCAGAGACAAGTCAAGGATGCCCACTTTCACACTAAAAACGTCAACATAATAACCCATAATAAACATCTCCTTCAAATACAAAATCATTTTAGAACCAAAATAAATTTGACATTTAATTAATAATTTAATCAATCTGATCCCAAAGTCTAAATGACTCCTATTTATGGAATTCAATATAACACATAAACTGAAAATATCATACCATAATAAGTAGCTATGTCCTTATTTAAAAATAAAATAGAAAAGAAACTAGAAACTTCTTAATTTTCTGTAGACAAAGGGAATCCTGCATTATTGAAAGCATAACAAACTAGTAAAATCTCTCAGAGCTGATAAAATTGTCATGTGACTGCTTTTAAAGACGGCAGGATTTCTTATGAGTTTTCACAAAAGCCACAGTGCAAGTAGATCTTGATAGTAGTTTATTTCCTGTTATACTTGAACTTTTTTGGTGACAAAACACACTGCAGAAATTTCATATGCAGTAAAACCTGAAATAGGCGCATCAGAATCAATGGATGATTCAGGTTTGAGAGGGAAAACAATGGTGGTCAGAGATGACTGATGAGTATGCTTTCACTTTTCTTAGCCAAAAGTTAAATTCAGATGGTTGAACTTCCACTATGTGTGCAATATCTGAGAGATGAATTAACATTGGTACTGCCATTTTAATCTTCTTTCACTTCAGTTTTCAAGAAGTATGATACAACTTTTTTTATTAATCAAAAAATAAAAATAGTTGGTGAATAGACCTGTAAAATAAGAATAAAGCACAAATGCCATTGGGCAAAAGGTGTTAATAATATAAAATAAATTTAAAAATGATGTTTTCAACTGTAAATCAAACTTCAATAAGTATTAAAACAGTCACCAAGTGCTACTATTAGACAATGCAAATATTTAGGCAACTATTTTACATTGTAAGGGAGAAAAGCTGAATTTTGAGAAAACAGCCAACATGACTTTTAGTAAGGTGACTGTAATTCTGGCATTGCATCAAGTTTCGGGAAAGCAGCAGTTTCTAGAAAACAGTAGTAAAATATCACCAGCTAATTAAGAAGTATATAATACCATATTTTATTTTTCTTTCCATAGCAGTATTAATTTCCTTGGGCTGTCATACAAAGGTCCACAAACTCTGTCATTTAAAACAATACAAATGTATTTGTTCATGGCTCTAGAGGTTGAAAGTTCCAAAATCAATGTGTTGGCTGGGCCATGCTCCCCACAGAGTTCTCTGGAGAAGAGTACTTCCCAGACTCTCCAGCTTCTGGTGGTTCCTGTCAATCCTGGTGCTCCTTGGCTTTCAGAATTATTGCTACATATCTGTGCCCAATATCATATGACAATGTGTGTCATATGACATGACATATGTGTGTCACTGTCTTCTAATGGCATTCTCCTCTGTGTGTCACTGCATCTCTTTTTCTCATCTTATAAGAACATTAGTCATATTAGATTAGAGCACACCTCAGCTTAACTTGAATACATCTGCAAATAATTTTTGGAGAGTATTTTCAAATAAGGTCACATTCACAGATACCAGAGGGAAGGAGTTGAACGTATTTTTCAGGGGACTCAATTCTCCTTCCCTCCTTCCCTCCTTCCCTACCCTCCTTCATTATGATAAAAGTAATTCAGTTTCCTCATCATTCTATTGGAACTCAGAGGGTCCATGCTCTAGTCTTTTCTTATTAGCTCATTTTACCCTCACCCACCAAACTAGAAATGATCCTAATTTGAAAATTTTAGGCATAGTAGCTAGTTAATAAATTATTGTGCAATTTCAGAACATATATTCAGGATTTGGGGAAAATTTCTAGCATTAGTAGAGTTCTAGTAAACCTTTGACGACTGATAAAAATGGTTAAAATGGTAAAATTTTGAGGTATATATATATTGTGGCATATATATATATATATACCACAATAGTAAACAAACAAAGCAAAACAATGAAAAATAACATGAGATCATGGATGTTGAATACATATATCATTTGTCTTCCCTGCCCAGTACTTTTAAAAATATTTTGATATGTTTGGTTAATTTGAATACTTGTGAATCTGACTTCTCAGTTTAGAAGCCAAAAATCTACTCAAAAACTTCAATTCGAAAGTGAAACTTTAGGAACTAGGTTTATACAAAATGTATTTTGTTCCTGATGGTACTAGAAGCAGGGGGATTGAATTATGACAACACAGTTATTGCAAATTCCTAACCCAAGACTTCTGATATTGCTCTATGTTGTGATAGCTGCATCTCTGATATCTTATCAGGTAAATTATGCTGTAAAGATTTTGGCACTATTCCTGGGAACTTAACCTGAAGTTTGGTTCTCTCATATGAAAAATTCTGTGAGCTATCCAGTGTTCTTTCAACAGACACCATTTCTGCTTAATCATCCAGATTCAGAATTGCTTCCTAGCATCCAAGACCATCGATCATTACCAACTTTCAGCATTTAAATGATATTCAGATTAGGTGTACTAGCTAAAAGGGATAAACCCACAAACTAATTTTAAATATAAATGAGACTAAGGGAGGGGCATCCAGTATCTCATTTCATTTGGACAAAATGTCCCAAAGGAGAGAGAAATTATGTATATGGTTTTCTTTCTAAAGCATGATAGGCTCAGCTACCCAAAAGTAGAAAAGGAAGAGAGAAATAGGGTAAATAAACCAGAAATATAGCAATATAGAAATGACATCTACAAAGAAACTATGGGTGGGCCTAATTTTATATGAAGCTAGACTGAAATTAAATTAATACAAAGCCAATTTAGTTTATGATAGTGTTTTACTATCAAGATCTCAGCCTGCCAGGATTAAAGAGACTGTGACTCTGAGACATAAAATCACCTTTAGGCCCTCAATAGTCTATGAGCAGGAAGTCTGCTGAAGAAAGGTGTTCAACCTCCAAGGAAGACATATTTTCCAACTTCAGTTGCGGCCAAGCCTTAAAGACAATGGTTAGAGACGCACCTTTGAATAGCAACCAGGGCTTACTTAATCAAAGAATGTTTTCCATCCCACAGTGCCCTCTCAATAATATTACAGATTATTATGGACAAATTATTCCTGTTAGTTTCCCATTCTTCTCCTTTCTGCATATGAGTACTCAGTGTGATTATCCTGTATTTGTTCCACTGTTGGGAAATTGGGATATGAAAGAGATGGGAGAGGACAGTAGATTGCTTTATCTCTTTTGTTCAGAGGTATCAAGTCCTAGATGAAACACCTGTGAATTAGAAATAATTTAAAGAACTTTGACTTTGAGCTGGACCCAGTGGCCTAATAGGACTTTGTAGCTCTCCCTTCAGGAAGGGGTGAGTGTGTTTGCATGTAGAAAGAGGGGTGAATTTAGCAGTTTGTGACATGAAGGGTAGACGGTGGTAAACAATGGTACTTTGATGTCATCCACAATATTTCTAACTTCTTTCCAATGATATAATTGTGTTCTTCATGTCTGTACCAGTTTGAATCTGTTGTATACACCGGAAAAGCCAAGTTCTTTAATCCTCATTCAGTATTGCTGGGTGGGAGTTTTTTTTGTTTCCATGGAGATGTAACCGACCCAACTGTGGGTGGTAACTTTTGATTGGATGGTTTCCACGGAGATGCATCTCCACCCATTCAAGTTGGGGTTATTTACTGGAGCCCTTTAAGAGGGAAATATTTTGGAAAAGGTTTTAGCACCCACACAGCCATAGACCTTTAGAAATGAAGAAGGAAGACATCCCTGGGGGAACTTCATGAAACAAGAAGCTGGGAGAGAAAGTTAGTAGATTTCACCATGTGCCCTTCCAGCTGAGAGAAAAACCCTGAACTTCACTGGCCTTTCTGGAGTGAAGGTAATCTCTTGTTGATGCCTTAATTTAGACATTTTTATGGCCTCATTTTAATTTGGACATTTTCATAGCCTTAAACTGTAAACTTGCAACTTAATGAATTCCCCTTTTTAAAAGTCATTCCATTTCTGGTATATTGCATTCCAGCAGCTTGCAGACTAGAACAGTGCCCTGGAATTAGGACTTGTCAGGTAATTTCTTTGGCCAGTGAAATGAACAAAAATATAGTACAAAAGTTTGAGCCTGACTGTGATTCACTATTCTCCAATTCCCTTTGCCACAGAGACAGTGTTACAGGTACTCAATCTTTCAGCAAAGGATCAAGAGTAATAGTGATGTAGAATAGAACCTCCCAACTAACTCTTGCTAGATACACATCAAGAGTAATAGTAAAACATGAGTTACTTTAAGTTACTGTGAATAAGAGGTTCTTACCACGGCATAATTGAGTTCAACCCTGACTGATAGGGATGTTTTAAAGCTCAAGTTCTAATCTTGTTGTATCAGACTATAAGATATGTTACAGAAAGGAATAAAAATGAATATCATACAAAGATAAGACTGTCTTAGAAGTAAGATTTTGGATCTAATATAAAAGTCAAAGCTACATAGCAACAGGATATGACATTGCTAATACAAAGACAGATTTACATTCAATATTTGCATGTGTTTAGAAGTGAAATAGTGGCAATAGTTAGAATTTAGCTCTTTATTCCGATTGGCAAATAGTAAAAGAGTGGGACCCAGAGGGCACAGGATTTGCTCTTCTACTTTCTATGCCCTTTTCTGCACATGCAGAAAAGTAATAAATACAGATTAACTAGGAATATGTCCTTCTGGATTAGCAAAATGCTGACAAATAATATTGAAATTTCTTCAAATTGCAATTTGATTTATAAAGTTAATTTTATTTACTCTATCAAAATAATTGGAACTCTTTCCATAAGAGTTTCATCTTAGAATTACAGATAATATTGACTTGTAAGTCCCTTACCTATTCATTCACCTAAACAAGCCGATCCTATGCTACAACTATAACAACAATTCTTATATTTGCTTTCTCTTAAGAGAGTAAATATTCCCAATCTAATCTGATTTACATTATTATTTTCTTAGCAGTTTTCATCTTTTCAGTAATAAGAAAAGGCCAGCTTATAACCAGGCTTTTCAGAATTTATACAGATTTTTTAATGTCTCAAAGAAGGTAAATAAAGTGAAGAATCTAACTTCATTTCTCTAAAGGTATAGTATGCTTTACTAACATATAAAAGAAGTAGGTAAGAATGTCAACAAAGGATAATCAAAGAACATTTATTTGATTAAAAAATTAAAAAAATGACAAAAATTATCATAGAATTAAGAATAAAGGAGCTAGTTAGTTGGGGAAATGTCATGGATAAAGCAAACAAAGAATAAAACTAAGTAACATGCCTCTGAATGAAGAAAAACTAAGCAATATCTTTTTATCATTTTAATAACTAATTTGAAAAGAAACCGCTAAGTAAGTTATAAGCTATTAAATCTCATTGTTTTCTTTTAAACTCTTAGCATTTTTTTCTTTTATCTATTTTATTAATTTAATTTTAAAAGCTTAAACAACAAAAAAACATCTACTCACAAATATGACGTTTATCTTTTAGGTTAGCTAGGGCATGCAATTGTCAAGTTCCAAACTAAAGAGAAGATACCTATTTATGGATTTATTCCCAGGAAGGCCAACACTGTCACTTTAGTCTAGATGATACCAATCACCTCCAACATTTATACAGCAAATCAAATTCAATATAACCTGACAACGGAGGGAAAGGAAATGACTAAGCCAAAAATGAGGTCAGGAGTAATGTTATTTTGGAGAACAAGTGTGGGGAATGTACACAAATTCATTTGATAACATTTTTAAAAAATGTATTTTGAGTCTGGGTCAGACATGGAACTTGCATAGCAGGAATTTTCACACTCAAGATGAGAGAGGTTAAAGAATAAGTTATCGAAAAAAATCTAGCAAGACTGACAGAAGCATAGAAAATTAGGGTGCATTCCCAGTCTGCCCAGGAAGGTATTTCTCGAAGGCCCAAGGCTTTGCCTCATAGTGATTCCTTTTCAGATTTTTAAACTCCTTGAATCTTCAAACCACTGTTTGAATATTTGACAAATAAAAAAACATATGATTAGTTCAATGACAAGTTAGCATTAAAAAGGTAGGAAACTATTGGTGTTGCAAAGGTATAAATGAAAAAGGAAAATGGTAACATCATGTCACATTTAGATATCATGCCACACTGTAGAAATAATCATAAGGAGAACAACTAAGAGCTAAAGTCTTGAGCTTTAAAGGGTCTAGCGTTCACTGTGACCAGTATTTCTCAAGCAAGGATGATTTAACTCCCCCACTCCACTCCTAACTTCTGGCAATTTATGGCAACATTGGTTGTTACAACTTGGTAGTGGTTAGGGATGTGTTAAACCTTCCTCAAGGCATGGGACAGTCCCCCACAATAAAGCTTATCATTATCCAGCACCATACATCAAAGTGTCAAGGCTGAGCATCTCTGCTGTGGATACCTCCTGAACTCCAGGGCTGTGCATGTTTCCTATATTCCCTAAATTCAAAATGAAAAAAAAAAGAAAGAATAAAAGAAAAACAACAACAAAAACTAGGTTTTGGTTGGATTCAGAAGAAAGTTTCTTTAAAACGAAAGAAAGATAATTTACTTTTAGAAAAAAATTCATATCATATTTTATTATATCAAAACACCTCTAATAAGTATGAGTGCTTTGGTTTCAGCCAGATGTCAGTTAAAGATTTCATTTGACAAATATGGGCTCTTTACTTTGGACATAGTCTCTAAACTCTCTAATCCTAGTTTTCTAATCTCCACAAGTGGACATTGTTATGCTTTCATGTCAGCGTCACTATAAATTGTAAATGACAATAATCAGAAGAACTGCACAGAGCAAATAATACCAAGTGGTGCTATTAGTATTATATAGGGTTATCATTATTTTCATGTAGGATCATATAAGCTACTCAAACCCTGTACAATCAAAATTGGACAAATCTAAAGAATACTGATAATTTTCTTGTATGAGTTACAATAAGATAAATAAAACAAAAATGGATTACTCATGATGGAAATGGAAAATGGAAGTGTCCTCAAGTCTCAACATTTTCAAGTCTCAACCTGTTTTGGTTAGTTTCAGAAAGTGCCCTAATTATAGTATCATGGAACACTGACCTAAGGTCAACTTGTCTCCCATGTGACACAGAGAAATGCTAGTAAAATATTACTCTATTTTAAAATCATGGAATTTCTTGATACAATGGCAGGGGGCAGATAAGAATGTCATGGGCACATTCCTAGGTGAACCCCATGAATCCTGCCTTGTATAATCCCTTCCCCTTGGGTGGGAGTGGAAACTGAAATTTATTTCTAACCAGTATAGTATGACAAATGTGCTATGTCACTGCCACAGTTAGGTCATGTTATATAAGACTTTGTTTTAGCAGACTAGAGATAGATTCTCTTGCCAGCCTTGGAGAAACGAACAGCCATGTTACGAACTGTCCCCAGAGCAGACCACGTGGCAGGAACCTGTGAGAAGCCTCCAGGACTGACTGGGACCCTGAGTCACACAGTCACAAAGAAATAAATTTGACAGTAACCCAAATGTCTCTCAGAAGTAGATTCCTCCCAGTCATGCCTCCAAATGAGGACACAACCCAGCCAATATCTTCATTGCGCCCTGTTGAGACCCTGTGCGGAAGACTCAGCAAAGTTTTGTCCAGACTCCTGATCCATGGAAACTGTGAGATGACAAGTGTTGTTCCTGTTGTTTTAATCCACCAACTTTGTGGCAATGTGGTGCACAGATATAGAAAACTAATGTAGAGGGACTAGCCAGAAATATGAATGGTACCCCTAATGTGGAAGTAAGAGCTTGGATATTTAATGCATGAAGGAATTACTGAATTAAGCTAAGACATGAAGGATTTTCATGGGTCATGGATCATACCAGTAGGCATAATAGATATATATTACACGTTTATTGCCTGATTTAGCATACATGTTCACACTCATCCCACGCATACATGAAAATATATTGTTTTCTAGGAAAAATAAAACTAAACAGTTATGAAAATATTTTATACTTATTTTACTAAAACTTTACAGGTAGATCTACATCTGCTTTTTATGCAAGAATTCTATATTCTATAGGGACAAAGGAGAGCCAATTAAACCAATTTACTAAGCAGGAACTCTTAATTAGCAACACTCCTACAGCATATTATCATGCTGATAATATGAATGCAATATATGAATATTTCAATGTTACTAATGGCATAGTAAATATTATAGGCACATGAAATTCAGCGTGAAAAATTAGGATGCATTTTTTTCATTGATAAAATACAGCATCAAATTAAATGGGCTTAAGAAAAATCTTCTTGAATATGAAGTCAAGGCCAAGTAATAAATGAGTGCATGGCTGCATTACACCTTAACATTTTCCTTCAAAGACATGGAAGAAGCATTCTGAAATTATTCAGAAAATATATCGTTCATGGAATTGTTGTAAATGTAAAAGAAAGTCGCCTGATAATCAGAAGGACAAAAGAAACATAGACTAGCTTTAAATTTCTACAGGGAGTAAATATAAGCAATGCTTAGAGAGAAATTGGGAGCAAAAGAATTTGTCTGAAGGGGAGGGAGGGAGGCACAGAGGGAAAAACCTTCCCTCTTAGACAAACTATGTCTTCTAAGTGCTTTCCTTCATCATATTTAAGTCCAAAGAGAATGTTAAAATGAGGGCTGATGATTTCACTTGTCTGAGAAACACAATGGCTTTCAGGTGTTCTGAATACTTATTCAAGTTATATATGACAATACAAACTGGGGAAACATTTACATGAATTGGTTTGTTTTATACAAATGCACTGAACTGATGGTTTTGATGTCACTGCAAATACATTGCCACAATTGCACTAAAAAAATAAATAAATAACATCCAAACAAATAAATAGGTAGAAAAATCTCCCTAATAATTATCATCAGGGTGAAGTAACAGCAGCATAAGAATTTGGTCCTATAATAGGACCTACAGAACCTTAGCAGAATAAATAAATCTGTGTAAACTGCAGTTTTCTCATCTTAACAGAATGAAAATAATATGTATACTTTGAGTGGGATTGTTGTGAGAGTTAAATTGGATGTCTATAAAAGATTACTGTCTCTACAAATGGAATATGATTCTTCAAATATTGTTTTTGTTGCCATTTTTAAGTTATTAAATCTTTAAATTAAACAGCTTAAACAATACCCATCATTACCTTTGACATAAATAGCAGCTAGTGCAGAATTTTTAACAATAAATTCAATTTAATTTTGAAAGGTTTTAATATAAATTGGTTATGAAAGAGTATTTCCTTTTAATTTAAGATGCCATGACAATATATGATCACAGAAGTTTATATGTATTCTTCCAAGACATTTTTATTTGTGACATAAAAGATTGTGCGCAAAAATCACTGTAGAATAAAAGAAGAAAAAATGAAGGTTACATTACTTTGACAGTCTCTGTAGACTAATTGGTCATGATAAAGCTAGGGACTGAAAAGCAAATTCCAGTATAGATGATAATCAGAAAACTCTGAATCATCCCTGTAATATTGTGGCCAATTCTCCATAGGCAAGTGTCACTTTAGAGAAGAGCCACCCTCCCTTCTTTGTGTAGAATGAGGAAAACATTAGGTCAGATGACACAAGATACTTTCTTTTCTTGTTACTCAAAATTGCAAAAATGAAAAAGAAAACAACCCATTTTAGGGATGGGTGAATTCCCCAGTAGCAAATTCAAATGTAGACTCCAGTGGTATTAGTAATTCTACCAATAGTTAACTTTTAAAAGACTCCAATGAGGTAGATAAACAAATTCAGATAATTCTCCAAGACAACTGCCTCCTGCAGTTCTCTCAGTCTTTGGAAACTGTGGTAATGAAACAGCATAATTCACTAACTCTCTAGAGTGTCATAGTTTAATGACATTTCACAGCCATGGCACATCACATTACATTATGTTCACAGTGTCACCACATAAGCCACAGCACCATAAAGTGATAGCACTGCATAATGAGACATACAAACCCAATGTAATGTGACATACAAGAAAATCAATGCAGCATATCACTAAAAGTATCCTCGGTTTGGAGGGGGGATACCTATGGGCATTTCAAATGAATTTACAGATCATTCATTTCCTACATAATTCTACTGTATTTAATTTCTGTGCTTGTGCAGGCTTCCACAGAGAAATGTAATGTTGAATTTGCAAGCTGTGCAAATTTTTTTTTGCATTTATTCCCCAAAGGATGACATGTAGTAAAATGTAAATATATAGAATAAAACATGTGAAGGAATTTAAAGAGGGGCAACTATTTCTTGTTAAAGGATTACTTTCTTAGCAAATAATCTGTAAAAAATTCTTAAATTAACTGGCACAACTCTTCCCTCTGTATATGGAAAATAAAAAAAGAAGAATCTTTAAGATGACAAAAAGTAGCAATTATAAAAGGACTAGATGTTGAATTTATAAGGAAAGGAGTGCTGCTAGAATTAGACATTAAAGCAATAAGAGTATTTTGTTGCAAGGAAAAAAAAAAAAAACCTCTTATCAGTTAACACTACCTAGTAAGGCAACAGATTACTACCGGAAACCTCAAAGAGCAAACTCCACTACCAAATGACTGACAACAATGATTTTGCATTTTACCCAAAATGATATTAATAGAGCTTTCTCAAATTTGTTGACGAGCACAATTCTGTATCAGCCTTATCAGGTATAAGGTGAGATGCAGTTCAGGTCAATTAACAATAGCTTAGCCAACTGACAGTGTCTGAGCAGAAACACTTGTAAAGAGGCAGTGTCGATTTGCAAGGTTGCGAAACCTGACTAGAAAAATTGAGCTAGGTAGATAATATTTTGAAGTCAGTTTTAGACTTTGGAGTCTGTAATTTTCCAATCCTTTTGGCATCTGTTTAAAGGCTGAGTCAAGGAAGATTAGGAAACCAGATTTAAAATAACATTAAATAATAATAGAAGGATTTTTAAATAAAAAATATATGATAAACACTTACTAGAACCCAATATTGTGAATTCAGGGTGGAAATGCACTGTCACTGATTCCATACTATTTGAATTCCATTTTTCAATCAGACAACTGGATTCTACCAATCAGCTCTTTCTCTCCTCAGATCCTAGTTTTGAAAACCTCTTTGTTGACCATGGTGCTTGTAATATGACCTTTTAGGGTTGAAATAGGCATTCCCCCCAAACTATTCGTTTAATTTAGAGTCTAAAATAGTCACAAAAACGTATAAATTCCATTCTCAAAGAAAAGACATGCTAGTTTGCCATCATTATCTTTTAGGACAAACCCATTTGAAAAAAAATACATACACTGAGGAAGTAAAAACTTGAAGATTAAGTTGTTTTTCCTGATTTTACAATATTTTAGTTATGTCAAAATGTCAATAATGTCTGCTGTGCATATGAATTTGGTTTTTGAGTCTACTTGCAGCTTCTCTGATCCATGCCTCATTATTAACAGACAATAACATAAAGGCCACCGAGGTAACTGTGCCAAAGGAATTCATACAGCACATCTGTGTTAAAAAATCTGATTCTTCAAGCAATTCTTGTCTGCCTGCACAACCATGCATCTTTTTCATCAGAAACACAAAATATTATTAGGATGCCTTGTAGCTGTATTTTTATTGCTGCACTAGATTTTCTATGAAAATCACAAACAAACTGAAAAAAGTGTGCCATTCAAGCTCATGCATTATTATGTTTTAAGAGACATTCTTCTAGTCAAAATATTCAAGTTTTATCAATTTTGAACATTTTGGGACTAAGCGTCATACTTTAAGAATATGTAAACGGTCTTCTTTATTGAGACCAAGAATCTGATTCTCATTTTATCAAATAAAATATTATAAGGCTAAAAAGAACACCATTCTGAATGATTCAAGGGACAAAGTTTGAAGTCACTGAAAGGAAGTAGTACATATCCTTTTGGATCATTTGGTGAAAAGTTTTGGTCAATTTATTTGTAAAAAAAGAATAATAAGAAAAAGATGTTAAAGGAAAAATGGGTTTAAAAACTGTTTGACTGGGTTTAAATTTAGTATCCTAGTTTCTTATATTTTCATCTGTTACACAAATCCTGTTAAAAGTGTGCTAAATGTGCATGGCAATATGTCACTTGAAAGCTTGTGGCATGCTTCACAATTATGGCAAGTAACTTTAAAATTAAATTAACATTTGGTTGCAAACAATAATTCAAACCAGTATCTATCAGTAATCTATAATTTATAGATTAACTTTGTCAAAATAGGTTTATATATGTAACAAACCATTTCATTATATACAATACCCATCTTATGAGATAGAAATCAAGGACTATGGATCACAAATAATATGTGTTAAGAGCAAATCTGTTTTGGGCACAAGCTCCCAGGAGAATAATATCAAGGACCTCTTATTTCCCCAGGATCTATAGCACATGACAGTCCCAAGGTGTCTAACAATGTGCTCGTACAACATATGCCAGTGCAAATAAATAATCGCTGCCCCTCTGGATAAGCCACAATCTGTTTTCTGCTTTAATCATGGTCACAGACAGTACTAATATTGCATCTGTGTTCCTTCCTCCAGCCTCTTCCCTGACCCTTGTCACTGCCAAGAGAACAAGGACACTGCCATGACTTATTTAGATCTATTTTTAAGCATTCAGAGACTTTAATCGAAAGGACAAACTCTTAAAAGGGAGACTCAGCAAAAGAGATTCTGTAGCCACTTTTTTCAATTCCAAATGGACTTATCTGGTTGGGTTTTCCTTCTACATTGCGATGCTATTGGGTCCCTCGGTCTAGGGCAATTAGAGGTAAACCTCTTCCCTGGCACTATTTAAGTCCCTACCTCTTTTTTTTTTTTTTTCCTATTAGCCAGGCAATTAGAGGAGTCTGTAAAATAATTCTGCCATTTATATCCCCCTTTTTTTCACAAGGACTGGGAATCCAAAGAAGTTCCCCTTCTCTCGTCTCCAAAATAGCAGGGCTTTTCTCCAGATGTCCTCTAAGATTTCTGCTTAAAGATTTATAGTACCAATTATAAACTATTCTTCAACAATACAAGACATAGACTTTTCATTTTAAAAAATTCAGAACTGTTTTGGTAATTACTGGCAGTAATTATGAAGAATTTTTTAGTGTTTTTTTGTTTTGTTTTGTTTTGCTTTTTTGTTTTTTAGATGTGTTTTAATCCACTCATCAGCACTGTATTTTCTACACTACTGTGTTTTAACAACTTTAGAAAAATATATCTGGGTTTCTTATTACAATTAGTATTAATTAACTCTATCATTTTCAAAATTACATTTCTAATAAGGTATGACTTCTTATTTTACCTTTCTTGATTTTCTTTTGTTTTTATCATTCGCAAAGTTTGCTCATCAATTGTATTTCCAAAGAAACAATAATTTCAAAAGATTCAATATCATTTGACATCATCTACAAATTTCAAAGTTTGAAATATGCAAAGGATTATTCCTTATATCCTTATATCCTAGGGAAAACTCTTATAAGAATTTCAAAATTTAATGAATGCGTAAATTATGTGCACAATATAAAATGAAAACTTAAATCACCTAGATAGTTCAAAATGAATGGGATGAAAAATGATTGCATGAAATGACAAGATAATCAGATCAAACTTTTTTTTTGGCTAAAAATATTTTAATTAGCTTCTCTTTTACCTCAACAAATAGACAAAGATACTGAGAACAAAATTTAACTTAAAAGAATTTTTCCAGGACAACTGCAGTTATCAGTTTTCTACAAGATACTCAATTCCATTTAACTGTAATAGAAACCTTTTAACAAGTTCTCTATCGAAATAAACACATATCTATTGCTTCATTTAATTTACTTGAGCTCATTTTGCTGAACAGTAAATCTTTTCTTATATATGTAAATTCTTATTTTTCTTACTTTAAGTTCCAGATTAATGAAATAAATAAAAAACTAAAGCTCTGCAATTTGATGATAATGCATAGATCATTGATTTTCAGGGAACACATCCCACATATTTGATTATTAATACTTCTTATTTCTACCTTGATTCACTTGTGGGCCTATGACCTGTATGTAACCTTCAGATTACTCACTGACATTTAGCTAGGACAAGGGAAAAACGCCCTCTGGAAAAGCTCTATTTTACTTGTTAAAAAGGATGGATTGTCACTATATATTTTCTAAATGGGAAATTTAGGAAAAGAAAAATAAGGATTGGAGGACAGAAAGATATCCTGAACTGACATCTTTGCAGCAGATGTGGCGTACTTTCTATGACTATAAAGAAAACATTTTTATAGACGTTGATCTGAAAAGCAAAAGCAAATTCTGTATTTTGCACAATACTCGTCTGTGTAATATGCCTGCCTCTCTAATGTTTGAAACTGTGTTTTTATATGATGGCAGTGACATTTCATATATTTAGCCCACAGTTTTAACAGCTCCTAAATATTCATAATACTAATTTTAAGTCACAGCATGATTTGTTAATTCTTATAACTCTGCCAAACCCTGATAAATTGGGCTAAATTTGAACCAGATTTTCTAAGCCTTGCAGAGACATATTAATTCAATATTATTACTGTCAAGCATAAAATATGTTCAGAAGCTCCCAGCATCACATCACACCATTTCACAGCTGAACTGGCATTTCATTGCTTTAAACCAACTAACTTATCTGCCATTGAAAAAACCAATAATGTTGTCTATTGTTCTTGCATTTATTTTGAACAAGATTGGGAAGTAGGAAACGGAAATAGAAAAATTTACTTTTGCAAAAATAATAGCTTAGGTAGTTAATAAATATGAACTCACATGTCTCACAGAATTAAAAATGGTCAAGAAAGAAAATTAAGCTAATTACTGTCTTCTTTCCAATACCAAAATATACTATCTCTAAATGGGCACAATACAGAAATATCTGTTCTTTCCTTGGGGGAATTTTGAAGGAAGTAAAAAAGCGTTTATTGGATGTCTGTCATTTATAATGCATTATAAACATATGTCAATATTTATATTGTCCAACAAAATACAATTTTCTGGCAAATGAACTTGCTTTATTTTGACATTCTACCATTTTCATGGCAAATCTGAGTGTGATATATGTTTTGGCCTTAGAAGAGGAGCAGCTCCTCTACTTTATTTTATATGATCCCCATCCCCTACCCAAGGTAACTTCTTTTACTGGCAGTTATGAAATACAATATAGTCTTGAGAATCACAACTTTAAAGATAAATGACACAGAAATTTCTCTTATAAAGTCCTTATTTATGTTATTAAGTTTCTGCTTCTTGACATAAATGTCTATCCCATTAATAGATCCCATTTTTAAAAAATATTCCCCTTTAAACTCATTTATCTCTTTGTCTTTGGCTACATTCCATCTTCTTCTTTTTTCTTCTCTTCAGAGTAAAACTTCTTAAAATATGTCCACTGGTCTCTTTCTCAAATGCTTAAATAGCATATTATCCTTAACATATTTTAAAAGGCTTTCTATCCTAACTATTTCACAATTATTTCTTTCAAAATTACCAATAACTTTTGTGAGGCCAAATCCAATGGTCAATTCTTAATGTTCAACCTAGTTCAAAATTTCAACAGCATTAACGGTTGATCACTCCTACATTCTTGAAAAGTGCAGGTATGTTGTCTTCCCTACGCCACAAACATGATTCTCCCCTTCCTCTCTGAACTCTTCTCTTGACTCTTGTTCACTGACTTTTCCTCTTCTACCTTTTAAATATTAGGATGTCCCTAGGCTTGGATCCAGCTCCCTAATTTATTCTAAATACATGGGTTCTAATTTATCTTTTTTAATTGAAAGATTCCAATAACATCCATTTGTTAAAATTAGTCATCTTTACTTATGACATTAATTACAAGACGAGTAGGTGCCTTCTCTATTCTTCCTCCTAAGTACAATGAAAACTTTAGATGCTTTATATTAAACAAAGAAAAGAAGACTGAAAGGAATTTGTGGCCTTAGGAACAACATGATGGTTGCTTTCCTGGATTTTCTTTTTGCCTAATATAGCCTGAACTGGATGCTCAGTTGGTTGAAAAAAATAAAATGCCTTAAGGAAAGCTGGTCCTCTCTAGCCAGAGAAACAGAAAAGGGGCAGCCTAACAAGTCAGAAAATGTTTAGACCATAACCACACAACTCCATCAAATCACCATGAAAACAATAAGCAAACAACAATGATAACCTGTGATCCTAACATCAAAGCTGTAATGAAAGGCTGAATTGGGGTCCTAGACCTCTTATATTGCCTGGCTATATGAAAAGCCTTTTACCAGGCTGATGTCCTAAAGGGCCACGTTGAAAGGAAATTTTCACCAGGAAATAAGAAGCCCCATTCCCTGTCGTTTCAGTGGAGGGTCTGTGGGGAGAAATAATGGGGTACCCTTCCTGTTCCTAGCCTGTGCAGGGTCTGTGGGGAAGTACTGAGGAGTCTAAACTACCATTCCACCATGCGGTAACAAGGTGGCATTCCCCTTTTCTCATTGGCACAGTCAGAAGAGGGCTACTTAAAACAGATCAACAAATAGGATCCAGTCTCATGACATAATAACCAATGTATTTAGGATACAACTAAAAGTATTTATCATGCCCTTCCCCAAAGGAAAAATCAGCTTCAATTAGAAAGGGCAATAAGCAGACGTCACCACTGAGATGACATAGACATGAGAATTATCTGACCAGGAACTTAAAGCAACCATCATAAAAATACTTCAACAAGTAATTACAGACATGCTTGGAAGAAAAATAAAAGTTGAAAGTCTCAGAAAACAAATAAAAAGTGTCAAAATAAAATAGAAACAGAAAGAAGAATAAAATAGAAATCTTAGAATTAACCAATACAATAAATTTTAAAAACTTAATGAAAGTGTTCAACAACAGAATTAGTGAACTTATGAATAGAAAAATATGAAGAATAGAAACTGAGCAAAAGAAAGAAAATAGATTTAAAAAATTAACAAAATCATCTTGTAGCCTTTGAGCTAACATCAAGCATA
Organism: Myrmecophaga tridactyla; assembly: GCA_004026745.1. NCBI lineage: Eukaryota > Metazoa > Chordata > Mammalia > Pilosa > Myrmecophagidae > Myrmecophaga > Myrmecophaga tridactyla. The sequence goes on along the minus strand of PVIY010005964.1, from coordinate 12,725 downwards.
AAAAAAAAAAAATTAACCAAACCTCAGAAATCTGTGGTAGATGTTAAGATTCATGTCATCAGAATCTCAGGGGAAGTAGAGAAAGTGTGTGGACTTGAAAATGTATTCAAGGCAATACTGGCTGAAAAATTCCCAAATCTGGCAAACAATATAAATGTAAAGATTTAAAAAGTTGAGCAAACACCTTCAGGACAAATCAAAAGAAATTCATATTAAAACAAATTATAATCAAACTCCTGAAAACTGAACTCAACATATCTTCAAAGCAGCAAAAAAGGTAGGACATAATATCTGTCAGTTTAAAAGGATTATACACCTATGTTTTAATCTTGATCCATCTAGTGGAGGCAGCAGTTTATTTTAATCCCGATTTAGCACTGTATTTTGGAAACCTGATTAAATTATCTCTATGGAGATGTGAGTCACCCAATTGTGGGTATTAACCTTTGATTAGGGAGAGATGTGACTCCACCCATTCCAGGTGGGTCTTAATTAGTTTACTGGAATCCTTTAAAAGAGGAAGGATTTTGGAAAAAGCCTGAGTCCTCAGAGCCAGGAGAACCAAAGGATCCCATTCAGCCAGAGACCTCTGGAGATGAAGAAGGAAAATGACCCCAGGTGAGTTTCGTGAAACAAGAAGCCTGGAGAGGAAACTAGCAGATGTCGACATGTTTGCCACGTGACTTCCAGTTAAGAGAGAAAGCCTGAACTTCATCAGCCATTCTTGAGTGACGGTAACCTCTTGTTGGTGCCTCAACTTGGATATTTATAGACTTGCTTTAATTGGGATATTTTCATGGCCTTAGAACTGTAAACTTGCAACTTCATAAATTCTCCTGTATAAAACTTGTTCTATTTTCTGGTATATGGCATTCTGGTGGCTAGCAAACTAAAACAATACCTATGAAGGAAAGAAAATTCAAATGACAGATTTCTCACCAGAAATTCTGGGGACTAGAAAGAAGTGATGCAATATTTCTCAAGTGCGGAAGGAAAAGAACTGTTAGGTCACAACCTATATTCTGAAAAAATATCCTTTAGGGATTAGGGAAAATTAAGATATTCTCAAATGAAGGAAAACTAAGAAAAAATTATTATCAGCAAGGCTACCCTAAAAGAATTGGTAAAGAAAGTTCATGAAATGGAAACAGAAATTATAAAAGAAAGTATATAGAATATCAGGAAATAAGAAAGAACAATGGGAGGAGTGAAATATGACTAAAATATGCCTTTCCTTTTCCACTTGAGTTTCTAAGTAATGTTGGGCATTTGAAGCAAAAACCATAAAACCATAACATTGTATGATGTTCTCTAAAACTATGTAGAATAAATATGTAATACAATTATAGTAAAAATAAGAGATGATAAAGGAACTTAAAGAGAGTTAAGGTTTGTACACTTTACTTAAACTAGCACAATATTAACATCAGTTATCTCTGCTAAGTAACGCATGTATAATAAACATCTAGACAACCACTAGAAAAAAGCTATCCAAAAGAAATACTATAGATAAATCAAAGTAAAATTCTAAAAAAGGTAAAAAATAACTGACAGGAAATCAGGGAAAAAAACAGAGATACCAAAGAACAGAGGGAACAAACAGAAAACATGTTTATTACATATATATATACATTTATATTTGTTTATTTATATATATTTATTGGCAGATTTAAGCTGCACCATGTTACATTAAGTGGAATTAATCAAAATACAGCAATTAAAAGATGAGATTAGTGAAATGCATAAAACTTGTCCGATCTATATGTTATCCTCAAGTATAATGATATAGGCAGCTTGAATGTAATGATATAAGCAGGTTGAAATAACAGAATGGGGAAAGATATGCTATGCAAACATTAATCAATTGAAAACTGGAGTGCATGTGATAATCATACCACAATGGATCAGAGACTTAAATATGAGTTTGAATAATCAAACTCCCAGAAGAGAACATAGGGAAGTATCTTCAGGACCCTGTATTAGGCAATGATTTCTTAGACTTTACACCGAAAGCATAAGCAACAGAAGAAAAAATAGATACATGGAAGCTCATCAAAATTTTAAAAATTTTGGACATCAAAGGACTTTTATCATGAACATGAAATGACAACCTACACAGTGGAAGGAATATTTGGAAACCACTTATCTGTGATTAGGGTTCAGTATCTAGGTTTCAACTCAACAACAAAAATACAAACAACCACTTTAAAAATTGGTAAAAACCTGAAAAGACGCTTCTCTGAAGAAGACATAAAAATAACCCAAAAGCACATGAAAGATGTTCAATATATCAGCCATTAGGAAAATGCAAATCAAAACTAAGAGATACTATTTCATACTATTAGAATTACTACTATTAGAAAAGAAAAAAAAAACAGAAAATTACAAGCATTGGAGAGGATGTGTAAAAATAAAAACGCATTCGTTGTGAATTGAAATGTAAAATGGTGCAGTCAATGTTTGGCAGTTCCTCATAAAGTTACATATAGAATTACCATGTGACCCAGCATTCCCACTTCTAGCTATATTCCCCAAAGAATTGAAGGCAAATTCAATAGATATTTGCAAAGCAATCTTCACGTGCAGCAAAAAATGGAAGAAATTCCAATGTCCATCAACTGATGAATGGATAATCAAAATGTAGTATATGCCTACAGAGGAATATCATTCAAAGCCCTTAAAAGGAATGAAGTCCTAATAAATATGACAACATGAATGATCCTTGATGACATCATGCTGTGTTGAAGAAGCCAGGCACAAAATGGCAAATATTACATGACCTAGCTGATTTGAAACAATTAGAATAAGCAAACTCATAAGAGTCAAAATTTAGAATATAGGTTACCAGGGAATAAGATGGGGTTAAGAAATAGGGAGCTAAGACTCAAAATGAACAGAGTTTCTATTTGGGTTGATGGAAAAGCTTTATGTAGTGGGTGGTGGTGATGGTAGCACAATACAGTGAATGTAATTAATAGCACTGAAATATATATTTGAATGTGGCTAAAAAAGAAAATTTTAGGTTATATATATGTTACTAGAATAAATTTTTTTAAAAAAATCTGGGGAACGACACAACACACTGAACACTCAATTAAACCATGGACTATAGTTAATAGTAAAATTATAAAAGTAAGCTCCTATTAATTGTAACAAATTTACCACACCAATTCAAAATAAAGACTACTTAAGAGAAAAGAAAACTACCAGGGACAGAGAAGGGGGAGAGATAAATTAACTCATTAACCATGTCATATCACACCCCAGGTTAAAACTCTCCAATGGCTTCCAATATCACTTTGAATAAAATCCATTCTTATTAGCATAGGCTAAAAGGATCTATATTATCTTGCTTCTAACTTTGCTTGTTTCATGCTTTCCCTCTTTACTCTTCTTTAGCTGCCATTTACTATATTTGAGTTCTTTAAACAAACCAAATTTATTTACATTACAGAGTGTTTGTTAGTATATTTTCTTTATTTTTTCATATGACCACATCTAACTCACCCTTGAGTCTCAGCTCATAGGACATCTTCCCATAAAAATTCTTTGATCACCTTTCCTGAAAGAGTCAACCTTCACTCTTTCATTTTTATCTCACTCAGTCCTATCACCATTCTTTATTAAATCACATATTTCATTTTCTTGCATTTTATTTAACCTTTTCTTTTCTGACTTCCTCCACTAGAATGAGGAATTCAGAAAGGAGCGGTTTTGTTTTTATTACTGTATCCCCATAAGTTATTACAGGCACAGAACAAATACTGCTATCTTAATTAAGCGTTTTCTTTCTCCCCATTAACTAGGAATAATACATTACTAAAATATTTTTATTTGTAACATGTTTGGATATTATATTTGAATTGTTTATCTGAGCAAATTGCTTGTCTATCTAAACAAGCAAATTAAAAAAAAAAACTTGTGAATTTACGATGACTTTCAACTTTATATCTTGACTGGATTATCTTGTGACATGGCTCCCAGAAGCTAAATAGTTTTTCCTTCCAGCCTTATTTTGCTACCAAACATGTGAATGACAGCTGAAATTTTAATTCTGATATAACGATTCTTTCAAATATATACAGTGTTGCCATTGCAATAAGAAGCAGCTCAGGGTAGATGACAGAGGTGCATTATATCAAGAAACAAAATATCTGCACTCAAATCCTTTTTCAACCCCTTACTAACCATATGAACTTTATTGCTAAACTGTAATTTCTTCATCTATTCAAAAGGAAGATAATTTTGTTGCATACGTCACAATGAGGATCAAAAAGTGTAAGAGTAGCATTTGAAAACTCAGACCCAAAATAATGCAAGTTTTTATTATTATGAATTTTTTCAGATTGCATCAATTTTTAATATAAAAATTACATAAAGATGGTTATCATTTGATTTATAAAGAAAATTAGCACATTTGGGGGGCATGGAAAGAATAAAAAGGCTGGTCTCTATCTTTAAGGTGGATAATTTAATTGGAGAAGCAGAGAGATCTCACATTTTCAATAAAGAACTTGGGAATGAAGCAGAATATATTCAATAGACACGCAAATAAATGTCTATGGATGCAGCATCTTAGCCTGTTATAGCAAGGACCTTGTTGTTAAAAACCCTGGATGTAAGTCTGCCACTTAATTAGCTATGTATCTCCAAAACAGTATGTTAATCTCTCCAAGTACAGCTTCCTCACTGAAAAAAAAAAAAAATGGAGATAGAAAAATACCTCCTTATGGAATGGTTGTAAAATTCAAATAAAGACAATTCCTGTTAAACACTGAAAAGTGATAGATTATTTTTATCATGATTACTATTAGCATGAGAAAGAAGAAGGATAAATGAATTCTGACTGAGGGAATTCAAGGAGAGAAGGAGTAGCCTTCACATGACACAGGCTTCCTATAGGCAAGTATATCATGGGTTATAAATACATGCTAAGCCAGTAGAGAAGGATGCCCAAAGCCATAAAACCAGAAAAAGTCAGGATAAATGCTACAGTCTAATAGTTTTGGACTAAAAGGCAAGTGGCAAGATGAGTATATTACAATTTGACTTCAAGTCAATTTACATAAAAAAAGAGTATTAAGTGTTCTGGAGAAGAGAGTCACATCATCAATGTACTTTGTAAATGTAATTTTGTAGCAGGGAAAATGGTATATTTGAAAGTAGAGAGGCTGGGATTAGGAAAATAAATTATAATGCTATTGAAATCGTTTAAGTAGTGGTTGGTAAAAACCAGAAACAGAGAGAAGAATGGGAAAAACAATGAAGGTTATGAGAATTAGGAAAAGGATATGGCAGAGTAATACAAGTGAACTAATTCATTGCAAAGAATCATGTGCAAAAGTGATGAGAAACAAAGCAGGAAAAGTTTTTCCAAAATTGGCATTTTTATCACTACAAAATCATCTGAAAAAGCCTGTGCCAAAGACCTAACTCATCTATCTTAGATGTCCTCTTATTTCACCTTTCTGCCAAACAATCCTCTCCGTCTCAAGAGCAAATGTGATGCCTTATTGACACTGACTTGGAAAGCAAATCTCCTGAATGCCTAGTTATTGATGCTTAAGAATGATGTCTTTTCTAATGACTCAATGGGTATGATAGCCAATAATGAAAATTCTAATTTTTGAGTTAGAAACACCAAAACATTGCTCTACAGCTGAAGTTTGTCTCCTGATGCCATTGTCTGCAGGTATCCTATCCACATATGCTGCATGCAATTTCCTGTTATGTACTCTGCATAATTGGTGGATGTCCGCAGCACTAGCTTTCCAATAAATAACACTCATAGTGACCTTAGGAACACCTTTTCCCCTTCAAAGGTTTTTTCCCAGCTCTGGTGATTAATTAATCAAAAGAAGTAGCATAACCTTTGTGCACTTTAGGGTAGCAAAACTAGTGTGATCAAAATATTAAAGTCTTGTTTTCTCTGCACTGGTAATTGTGCTAAATGATACTTATTAGAATCCATACATCTCTATGAATTTACACGTATGCATCTAAATGAATTTACATGTTTATTTGCAATTGTATTACATAAATTTATTTAGCATTGCAATGGCCAGGTATTACTTTATGTACTTTGCATGTATTACTTTATCTAAGCCCAAAATGTGGGTAATATTAGTCTCATTTTACAAATAAGAAAAGTGAAGCTTAGACAGTTAATTACACTGCCCAAAGTTGGCACTGAAATGTCTTAAATTTAGCCAGTATGAATGAAGATTCCTCATGCCTGATCACAATAATGACAGCATTTATTTTAACATATGCATGTATATAAATACATGTGTACACTCATACAAACACACACACACATACATATATGCTGTTGGCATATATACACTGCATATCTTAATGCAGGTGTAAGGAAGTATGGATTAAAGTTCTGCTTTGAAACAAAACAAAATGAATTGCCGTATGTTTAGCTTACTCTTCCTCTTGACCCGTCTATTCATAAATCTGAATTAATCTGTATGGCAAATTCTACAATTCTACTTTCTTCAATAATTGCTATCAACACCAATCAAATTAAGTTTCTAGAAACCTCCTCATAATTTTTTTTTTAAATATCAAGATTTCAAATATCAGCTTTCTACACCTACAGCCTTACAAAACCCGTATAGTTCAGGCATTTTAAATTAATTAGGGAAGTATGGATGCGTAATTTACTGGTCACTCAGTTACTTTGAAAAAATTCAAGGTGCTCTGTAATCCAGCCTTAGGAGTGACTACACATGGATGAGAGTGATTCAATAAACGATTTGTAAAAATCAGTCTCATTATTGGAGAGCAGAGGTCTAATTCTGAAGGCTACAGGCCAGATTTTGCCCTCACATATGCTTTGATTGACCCACACAATCTTGGTCTGTCCAGGATTGTCAATCTTTTGAAAAATTGCCAAAATTTAAAAATCGGGGTAGATAAAAACATAAACAATAATAAAAACCTTTTTTTTTTTGCTACTTAAAAAAAAAAAGCCCAAAGATATGGCAAGCTGGGCATTCTTTCTCTCCTGGCATCTCTAATTTGTATCTGGGTAAATTCATGCCAGTTGGGTTCACTGTGATTCTATCCTCTCTCCACCACTCCACTTCCCTCATTTTTCCTAACACATAGTCTGATTTACTCATTTCTGTTGCCTGAGCAACTTCTATAATTGTTTGAGTCTCTGTCCCCTGTTTGAAAATTATAACTACGTCTCAGAGAATACGTGCTAATCCATCAAAATTCCATATTTCTTTAAAAGTTTCTTTAGTAGGCAGAATTCTAAGATGCTACCCACCGGACACCACAAGATTCCCAGCCATTGGCGCACACATACCTTCTCCAAATTATTCAATCAAGCACTACTCAAGGTGCTGCCATGAAGGAATTTTATAGATAATTAACGTCTCAAAGTGGTTGACATTAATATAGGAAAACCAGCCAGATGGTTCATGACCTGATCAGCCCTTTAAAAGCAGACAGTTTTCTCCAGCTGATCACAAAAAAGCTGTTAGGGACTGCACTCCAGTTGGCCTAGATGAAAGCCAACATTTAAGTTGTGGATTGCCTACAGTGGCAGCCATGTAATAAGGAACTGGGGGCAGCATTTATAACCTGAATGGTTCCCAGACGACAGTTAGGAGAAAATGAGAGCCTCATTCCTGTATTCAAAAGGAGATTAATCCTCCTCTAGAACTACCTAGAGGAGGATTCTCACACCACAAAGAACGCGGATTATAAAAGAACAAAAATGGTATATGCAATGATACTGTAATAACAAAACAACAACATCAAAAAACAAACCTTAAAACAGGAAATGTTTATTATTGCTCAGCCTTCATAGCTATCTCAGGGTGGCAAACATTTCTGCTTGCCATTGTTCTCAATCAGGGATCCAGGCTAATGGCATTCACCTTTGGAACTTCATCTGTTACAATGTGAAAATTTAAGGCCCTTCATGTTGCATTTTATTAGCAAGAGCTAGTCATGTGACCATGCCTTCTCAGCTCAGCAAGCTGAGAAGAGGACTCTAAGTTCAAATGAAAACTGAATCCATAGCTTACACCTTGATTTCAGCCTAGTAAGACCCTGAGCAAAGAGTTCTGTTATTCAGTGCCTGGACTTCTGATCTACAAAAATACTGACATAATACATTTCTATTTTAAGTCACCAAAGTTTTGGTAATTTTTGAAACAGCAATAGAAAACTAATGCAGTATTCCATCACACTTCTAGTCATCGTGGTGAGAAATTTAAAATTAATATCAACCTTTCTATATCCAATTAATTGCCAAGGTTTATTGATTTACTTCTTATTTCATGAACCTAATTGTCCTTGTTCTTGGTTTCCACATCTCTAGTTTTTCCACGCACACATACATAATATGCATTATTTCAGAAGCAACATTTCAGAATGTCTCAAAACACTTTGTTAATTCCTATTGATTCACTGAAATGATAAGATTGCCTTCCCTAGCATTACTGTACTTGATGATCTAAATCCTGCCATCAGTTGCTTTTTAGTAATATCATCAGTAATGTTATCTAGCATAGTATCGCTTTCAAACCTTCCTACAATTCAACATAATCAAAATTAAGAACTATCACTTTTTAAGTATATCTTTTATTAGACAATAGACCCATAGAGAGCAGAGTTCCTATCTAGAAATGACTACATTACATTCTAGGATGTGAAGATGCACATTCATGAGTCTTGGGTTGAACTATAAGGCTTTTACATTTTTATGCTTATGCATTTTCAGTAATCACGCTAAAAAATAACAGAGGTATATCACTGATCATTTAAAATGCAGATTATAACTAAGTACAGTTGTCCAATGTCAGTACCCTTATTTACACTTATTTGTATTTCTTTTCTCTTCAGCAAAAAGTTGTACTATGTTGATTTTCTTAAACCAAAAAAGGATTAGAAGCAAAGAAAGACTTGGTATACAAATGACGGTTCATACCAAAAGTGAAAGCCAGATAATGCCATAGAGAAAATATGAATGAATATTTCTGTGTAGTTTAAATTGAAAACAAAAAAAAAGTATATGAGAATTGGGTAAATGACTGACACATAATAGAATAAGCTCACTCTATTTGTGATTAGCTATTTTCCTGATTTCCCCTTTTTGACAGATATGAAAAGAATGTGTCTGTGTCCCAATTCTGATCCTATAGGTAAACACAAGGACCTAAGGATTGGTGAAGCTAGATTATTGCAGAAACTTGAATCACTGAATGCCCATATGGAGTTGAGTTTCCCAGCCAGTCATTCACCCAGGGAACGTACATGCAAGTGAATTAATATTCTTACCTTTCAAAGCCACTATGTCTTAAGACTTTTATGAAAGCTTAGTTTTTGTTCTAACTGAAACCAGGAGGACCCTGGCATTTCATGCTGGGTTAAAGGTATAGATAAAAACAGAAAAATGTATATGACTAGCAGTGACTAGACATGAATCATAAATGGGGTTGAGATAAAGAAATGGGAAATCAGTTTAATGGGGCAACCCAGTTGTTGAAGAATTTATAATTCATGCAGTTCAATTGGGGGTTAAAAATATTATAGAAGAAATGAATGATCATGAGCATTGCAGGGATATGTTGAATACATTTATTTAGGAATATTAATCAGATCTATAAAAGTGGTTGGATAAAATGTAAATTTTTAGTAAAATGAAACTGTAGCAAGAATTTTAAATAAAGCAATATATATCATATCCAGAATAGTGGCTGTGAGAACAAAAAAGTGAACAAGCCAAGGTATATCTTCAAGAAAGAATTGATGAAACTACAGAACTACAAAGGGATACAAAAATAACCTCTAAATTACAAAAACTTAGAAAATGGTAATTTTTTGCAGACATAAACAGTTCCTATTTATGTTGCTTATGTATAATGAACTACTTCAATGCTATTTTCATAGATGTTATATTCTGTTGACCTTTCCAATTAATTTTGTCGTACAATCCTTTTAAATGAGTCGGTTGCGTCAATTGCAGTGTGTTTCTGTATCTGAATAACATTGACTTTCTTTAGAAATTAAATTCAAATTATAGTGGTTAGTTTTGTGTTCTCCTTTTCTAGGAAGCACAAGAGTGTATCTAATATTGTAGAGTGTGTAAAGAATGCCTTCTCAGAGATGACAACTGTGATGTATTAAATAATAAACAGATGATTACGAAATGTATGGAGGAAAAGTACTTTCCCTTTCCACATGCTGTGAAAACCTGTAAGTTGGCAAACTTGTATAAGAAAAGATGGTAAAATTAAGGGATTGCAAAATTTTTTGAATATTTGATACATGAATTGACTATACTAGGTAGATAAAACTGGTAAATATCCCTTGCCTTCCATTTTTGGTGCTAAACCTCTAGGTCAGATGAGCATTACCCAATATCTGTATGAAAATTGACTTCTATATATTCTTCTTTCTCCAACATATCCTACACATTTGTGATCATCTTATCCTTTGTAATATATGTTGGCGTGAGCCTTCCCATGTTCACAACCTTCTGAGAGCACCCCATTGCCTGGAGAATATAGTTCCAACTCCTCGCATAGCTGTCAAAGCTCTCTAAAATTTGTCTCCAAGTAATCTTTCATCACCTACTAAATCATACCAAAAGTTATACTGTATTTCTTGATTTCTTCATGGCTACATTTCACCTCTTTAAGCAGTAAGGCAGAAATAAAAATAAAAACTAACATACATATTGACCAAGTGGTATTTTTTCTTCAATTAGTTACTCAGTAAACACAGCAAGTTTTTGACAACTTCAAATAACAATTTGTGATAATGATAAAATATGATCATCCTAATGTTTTCTTTATCGGCATAGTGATAAGCTAGAGGAGGTAAATTACCTTCTCATTAATATAAAAATGAAAATAATATTAATGAAATATCAATAAAGAATATTGCTTAGAAGTTTTCTGGAAGACAGTTATAGAAAAATCGCTGCAAATTCACATATGCAAAATAGAAGAAAAGGAATTTAAAGGAACAAAAATTGAAAAGTAAAAAGAGTTTTAGCCTCAGATATAGCTTGATGCAGACCTCAAATAGCATCATTTTTCACCCGTCGCTATCAGTTGTTACGTTGTCTTTAGTCTCAGGCGCTGTGTGTTCTCAGACTCTAGGCAATAGCCTCTAATGGCTTAAAATCAGCAAATATGTATGGAGTGCCTGATGTATACAAGGTACTGTTCCAAGTTACTGGCAAGCAGAAAGGAACCAAACAAATGGAATCATTGTCCTCCTGAAGCTTGTATTGTTTTGGGGGACTGAAAGAAGGCTTGTGTGTGTGTGTGTGTGCGTGTGTGTGTGTGCATATTCAATGATAAAAAGAGAATGCAGGGTAAGGGAGGACAGTGATTAATGTTTAGGGAAGGAATTTTTAGCAGAGTTTCCAGGGAATGTTTTAAAGGAAACATCTCTGATAAGAAGACATTGGAGCTAAGACTCAAATTCAGCCAAGAAAGGAGCCAAGTGGGTATTTCAGTGGAGAACCTTCTAAGTAGAAGGAAAATATTCTGAAACTGGCCTGTGCCTGAGGTGATTAAGGAAGATGAAAGAAGCCAACTAAGCTAGAGCAGAATGAACAAGGAGAGTGGTAGGATGGATTTCCGGAAGCCAGGGCATGTGCCCAAGTCGTCTAGGTCTACGTAGGTCGTAAGAATAACATTTGCTTTTACTCTGACACAGGAAATTACCAGAGGGCTTTGAGCATAAAAGTGGCATAAATGACAAACATTTTAAAAGAACACTCTTTTGAAGTTAGGATCAAATTATCACAACTGTAAAGCCAGAAGTAGACAGTGAACAAGTACTCCAGAGCTCAGAGCAAAGCCCAGGAAGTAAGACTTACTGCTGCTATGTCACATGACCTGTATCCTCTGATCATTCCTAAATTAATCACTGTGGCCAGGAAAGGGGATGAAAGGTAACTTCACTGATTGGCTTAGCCCATATCATGTGTCCTCCCCTTTGTATCTGATGGTACAGCTGTATGAACAACTGAAATACACAGATAAAATATAAAATATTAAATTCGCAAAGTTGATTAATAGAAGATTTCAGAGGAAAGAGTCAGTGAACTTGAAACCATACACATATAAACTATCTAAATTGAAGAAGACAAAGAGATGTGAGAAAAAAATAACTGGGGTCTCAGGTATAGTGTTGGCATTATCAATATATTTAAATTGTGGGTAATTGAAGCTACAAAGGATAGGAGAGAGAAAACATGGCAGCAAAAGTCTTTAAAGAAAGAAAGGCTGAAATTTTTCAAGACTGATTTCAGACACAAATTTATAGATTCCAGGAACGCACTGAAACCTAAGCATAAAAATGGAGAAAAATGGCACATTAATTGTCGAACTTTTAAACAACAAAAAAAAAACAGAGTATCTTGAAAATAGTCAAAGAAAAACAACACATTCTGTGCAGGGAACAATAATTGGAATGTCTGTGGAATTCTCATCAGCAGTGATCAGGGCAAGAGTGAGACATTTAATGGCCCGATATATTGTCTATCTTGGTGAATATAGCAATGTGCACTTGAAAACAATATTTATTCTGTGAGTGCAGTGTTCTGTAACTACAAATTAATTACTCTATGTTTTATCAATTTTTTTCTAAGCCTTTTATTAACTGCCTAGAGAAGCTGTTGAAAATCTCCTATTTCGTGGCATTATCTATTTCTCCCTTTAACTTTGTCAATTTTTTCT